>CAUYPK010170391.1:0-10601 GCA_963574355.1 Loris lydekkerianus
TTAGGTTGTAACTGGGTTATAGCTTTCATGTGAAAGCCATAAATTAGTTTCATAGTAGGGCTGAGTACATTGGATACTTTGTCTTCCATTCTTGAGATACTTTACTAAGAAGAATATGTTCCAGCTCCATCCATGTAAACATGAAAGAGGTAAAGTCTCCATCTTTATTTAAGGCTGCATAATATTCCATGGTGTACATATACTACAATTTATTAATCCAATCGTGGATCAATGGGCACTTGGGCTTTTTCCATGATTTAGCAATTATGAATAGGGCTGCAATAAACATTCTGGTACAAATATCTTTGTTATGATGTGATTTTGGTCTTCTGGGTATATGCCTAGTAGAGGAATTATAGAATTGAATGGCAGAACAATTTTTAGATCTCTAAGTGTTCTCCATACATCTTTCCAAAAGGAATGTATTAATTTGCATTCACACCAGCAGTGTAGAAGTGTTCCCTTTTCTTCACATCCACACCAACATGTCTGGTCTTGGGATTTTATGATATAGGCTAATCTTACTGGAGTTAGATGATATCTTAAAGTAGTTTTGATTTGCATTTATCTAATTATTAAAGATGATTAGCATTTTTTCATATGTCTGTAGGCCACATGCCTGTCTTCTTCAGAGAAGTTTCTCTTCAAATCCCTTGCCCAGTCGGCAATGGGATCACTTGTTCTTTTCTTGCTTATACATTTGAGTTCTCTGTGGATTCTGGCCCACACCTTTCACCATTAACTAAGATAGACAGACTCTCATTGGATTAAAGATTTAAACTTAAGACATGAAACTATAAAAATACTAGAAGAGAGTGTAGGTAAAACCCTTGAAGAAATCAGTCTGGGTGAGTATTTTATGAGGAGGACCCCCTGGTCAATTGAAGCAGCTTCAAAAATACACTACTGGGACCTGATCAAACTAAAAACCTTCTACACAGCCAAGAACACATTAAGTAAAGGAAGCAGACCACCCTCAGAATGAGAGAAGATATTTGCAGCTTATGTCTCTGACAAAAAAATGTTCAATTCTTATCTGAGTCTTTTAAATTATTTTATGAATAAGAAATGTTGCCTCTATCAAAACCCTTTTCTGTGTCTCTTGAGGTGACCGTTTGGTTTTTCTTATTAGTTCCAATAATGTAGTGTGTTCTATTAGTTGATTATCCCACGTATAAGTAGACTTGCAATCCTGGTAATAAATTTCATTTGGGTTACATGTATAAATATTTTGTATGCCACCAGTCTTTTCCTGCACCTACACAGTATATATCTTATAGATTGGATCCTGCATTTCACCTTTGCCCCTGGAAAATACATTGGTACCATTATAGCTAAAGGAAATCCAAGCTGCTAACCTCAAGTGATCCTGTTGAGTTTATACTTCTTAGCAGCTGAGAGTAAAGACCCATGCCACCGCTGATGAGGAAATTTTGCACTTATTTCTTTGAGAAGGGGGGATATTATTGTGTTCCTCAAACTGGTCTGATACCCGCTAGCATCCAGTGGTCATTCTGCCTCAACATCTAAATTTATTGATATTATAGGTGTGAGCTACAGTCCTTATCCATGCTTACGTATTGGTGAAAGTTTTTTTCTATTTTCCTCATGAATAAAAAACCATAGAAGAAAAAGTAACAATTCTATTCAGATATAATTCACACACTCCACAATTCAACAATTTCGATTATAGATTTCAAGAATACACATTCAGCAATCACTTGTATAGGTTTTTATTTATTTATTTGTTTTTTTTATTGTTGTTAGTAGAGAAGTTTCTCTTATGGAGTAGTGGATAATGGTAGAAGAAAGAAGGGAATGAGGGAAAATAATGGAGAGAGAAAATGAATAAGAAAGAGAGAACTGAATGAAGGAACAATAAATTGAGCGTGGGCCAAAGGGAGGGGGGGAAGAAAGATACAATGACTAAATTTCATGGCTCACACTTATAATCCTAGCCTTCTGGCAGGCTGACATGAATGGAGTTCTGATATGAGGGGGTTCTGAGAACAGACAGAGCAAGACTCAGAGTCTGTCTCTACTTAAATGTGAAAAATACTCTGAGTCAGACTCTACCTACAAGAAAAAGAAAATAACAACTTTGGTAGAATGGAAAAATGTTCCTTCCATGTCAATTCATGGTAACCTGTGTGTGAGCAGGGAGATAGGGTTGAATAGGGTTGACTGTGTCTCAAGTCCTCTCACCTCCTGGGTACTTTTAATGCTGTGAGCCTTTTGAGCACCTCAAGTTTTGTAGAATGTCATCAATTAGCTTCATTTAAATATGTAGTTCACCCTTTGAATGTATAAAATTCTGTTTTTCTTAGTATAGTCACACAATTGTGCAGCTATCATCACAATCTAATTTTAGAACCTTGTCTTCTCCCCACACACAAAGAATGTCAATACCTACTAGTAGTCACTTTCACTTCCCCACCACTCTCCCCTGCCTACTCCCTACCCCTAGCAGACAATTGGCCTTGTGTTGATGTTTTATTCTGAGTTCATTCCTACTATGTGTGGTCTTTTGTAAATGGCCTTGTTCCCTTATCATAATGATTTTAATGTTTATTTCTATTGTAACATAAATGTGTACTTCATTCCTTCATATTATTGAAAAACATTCCATCATTTGAATATGGCACATTATATTATCCAATCATCTGTAAATTCCATTAGTAGTCCTGAAGATGTTCCCTTCTTGTCGAAGATATTTAAAAGGTTTTCTCAACAGGATATGTTGGCTCTGTCAAAAGACTTTTCTGTGTCTCTTGAGGAGACTGTGTTGTTTTTCTTATTGGTTATATTAATGTGGTGTGTTCTATTAGTTGATTATCCCACATATAGGTAGACTGCCAATCCTGGTAATAAATACCATATGGTATACATGTATAAAATATTTTGTATGCGACTGGACTTTTCCTGTACCTGTAGAGTATATATCTTGTAGATTGGATCCTGCATTTCTCCCTTTGCCCAAGAAAAATACATTGGCACCATCATAGCTCAAGGAAATGCAAGCTGCTAACCTTAAGTGATCCTCTTGAGTTTATGATTCTCAGCAGTTGAGAGTGCAGCCCCATGACACCACTGGTGAGGATATTTTTCACTTATTTTTTGGACAAGATGGATCTTATTATGTTGCTCGATCTGGTCTGAAAACCTCTAGCTTCCAGCAATCTTTGTGCCCCAGCATCTGAATTTCCTAGGATTATAGGTTTTAGATATGGTGCTCATCCATGTTTATGTTTTGGTGAAGGTTTTTATCAATTTTTCTCATAAATAACAACCCGTCGTCAATTAAAAAGTAACAACTCTACTTAGGTATAATTTGCACCCTCCACAATTTAACCATTTCAAGTATAGAGTTAAATAATACACATTCAGGTATCACATATATAGTTTGTTTGTTTCTTACCAAATAAGTTTCCCTTAAGGTGTAAAGGAGAGAGATAGAGGAAAGAAAGGAATGAAGGAAAGAAAACAATGGAGAGAGCAATCAAATGAGATCCAGAGAATTGGAAGAAGGAAGGATGAAGTGAGGGTGGGTTGAAGGGAACAAGGGAAGAAAGGAAACCAAGAAAGAGAAAATGACCAAATTGTTGGCTCACACTTACGATCTGGCCCTCTGACATGCTGAGATGAGTGGAGTTCTTCAATGAGGGGGTGCTGAGAATAGACTGAGCAGGAGTCAAACCCTTTGTCTACTAAAAAGTAAAAAATTATCTAGGCATTGTGACAGGCACCTGTAGCCCTAGGCACATGAGATTCTCAGGCAGGAGGATTGCTTGAATCCTGAAGTTTGAGGATGCTGTGATCTAGGCTGAGGTTACAAAGACTATCCTGGGCCACATACAAAAAAAATGTACCTCAAAAATAACCAGACACACACTCATGCACATAGAAACCAACAAACCAACCAAAATCTTCAACATCTAAAAAGACCAAAATTACCTTGAATGTTCAGGCAAAGTAGACATACTTAAGACATGTGAACCTATGACCAAATTGAGGCTATAGCAAGGAATAGTAAATTTGTAATCTCTCAAACGGATGTTTTTGGAGATGTGTCAAACAGGTCCTGAAATAGCGTCCCATGGGCCATAACTGTAGCTCAGTGGGTAGGGTTTCGGGCCCATGTAACAAATGTGGTGAACCCTGCTCCAGCCAAGCTGCAACAAAATATAGTCAGATGTGGCAGGCACTTGTAGTTCCAGTGACTTGGTAGGTTGAGGCAAAAGAATCAACTATGCCCAGTAGTTGCAGGTTTCTGTGAGCCGTGTTATGCCATGGTACTCTACCAAGGGTGAGAAAGTCAAATTCTGTCATACAGAACAAAAGAAAAATAAATACCATCCTACATAAATGACTCCGTGCTATTTTGTCAGCTGTGATGTAGCTTGAGTCACAGTCTTATACAAAATCTCAAATATGTGAGCCTCATGCCAGGAATCTCAAACATTAATAAAATCAATAAGGCACAAGTGGAAGATTACTTCTCTGTCTGTGGATGAAGGGCTCAGAACTTTACTTTTCAAACAGTTGAGGAACAACAGCTGAAGTCACCAGAAAATGCCACTTAGTATCTTTGGCCAGAAGCCTAGATTCTAGGATATTACAGAATGAAGTCATGACATGGTCAAAATGGATGACATCACAATGGGTATTGCCCTGGTTTACTATCTTTAACCTTAATCTTATTCCTGCTAAGCAATTGTACTGGCTGTCCTG
Source organism: Loris lydekkerianus (assembly GCA_963574355.1). Taxonomy (NCBI): domain Eukaryota; kingdom Metazoa; phylum Chordata; class Mammalia; order Primates; family Lorisidae; genus Loris; species Loris lydekkerianus. Next base: position 4,732 of record CAUYPK010170391.1, read on the forward strand.
GTTTGTAGTCAGGTTCAAACTATTACAAAAGAGTGGTGTTCTTTTCTGCACACTAAGTTGTTTGCATCTGTGGCAAAAGAAATTGCAACAACCCTCCCTTTCCTTTTCAAGTCATGTATTTGTAAGCAAGTGGAAGAGTGTGGTTTATACCTAGTGCTGCCCTGTGATATTATAGACCAAGAACCCAAGCACAAATATCTAATAGTGATTTCACAGACCTGACAAGTATGTCAGACAATTCTCACTTTTATTTTTCCTGATGTTTTAATTCTTTATCTAAAATAGGTTTATTTATGATGCCCCATGATCATGTCAATGTACGCAGCTATGATTTAATAAAAAATAAATAAAAATAAATAAAATAGGTTTATTTGGAACAGTTGGTGTCTCACTGAAGTTCCTTTCTCGAAATCTGGTTAGGCAATGTGTCCAATAGTGTACTTGATACCTTCAGTTATTTATGAAGATCATGGGAAATATCAGCCTATCTGGAAAATTTCAGCATTTCTGACATCCTTGCCAGGTGTGTTCAAACTTTTGGCTTCCTGGCCACATAGGAAATAGAAGAGTTTTGTTGGAGCACACATTCAGTACACAATCACTAATGAAACCTGATAAGTATTAATAGAAAAGAGATCCATGCATAGGTGTAGTGATATCTGCCACCATGGATATTCAAAACAGTCCTCATGTAATACTTATGTGTGAGCAGGGCCTGAGGATTGGGCATGCCTCAAAGCCTCTGATGAGGTCATTTCTTAATTAGAATTCAATGATTTTGCCACGCATGACTACAACATTTGTATGCTCTGGGAGGCCAAAATGGGCTGAACCCCTGAGCTCATGTGTTGGAGACAAATCTAAGCAACAGTAAGACACCCTCACCCCTGATTTACCACCCAGTTTCTATGGAAATAGAAAAGATAGTCAAGTGTTTTTTTTTTTTTTTTTCCCTTGCCTTTAGTTCCACCTACTCCAGAGAATATGTTCTAGCTCCATCCATGTAAACATGAAAGAGGTAAACTCTCCATCTTTTTTAAGGCTGTATAACATTCCATGATGTACATATACCACAATTTATTAATCCATTCATGGGTCAATGGGAACTTGGGTTTCTTCCATCATTTTAGCCATTATGAGTTTGGCTGCAATAAAATTTCTGGTGTAAATATCTTTGTTATAACGTGATTTTTGGTCCTCTGTATATATACCTAATAGAGGAATTGAATGATCAAAAGGAAGTTCTATTTTTAGATCCCTTAGTGATCTTCAAACATTTTTCCAAAAGGAACATATTTGTTTCCATTCCAACCAGCAGTGCAAAGTGTTGCCTTTATGCCACATCCATGCCAACATCTATGGTTTGGGATTTTGTGATGTGGACTAATTTTACTGGAGTTATATGATGTCTCAAAATTATTTTGATCTGCATTTCTCTGAGGATAAAGAATGAAGAACATTTTTCCATGTGTCTGTAGGCTGTGCACCTGTCTTCTTCACAGAAGTTTCTCTTCAAGTCCCTTCCGGATACTGAGATGGGAGCAAATGTTAATTTCCTGCCAATACATTTAAGTTCTCTGGATTCTGGTTATTAAACCACTGTCATGACTTGTTTAAATCTTTAATCCAGTGATAGTCTATTTCAATTAGTAGTGAAAGTGTGAGTCCAGTTTCAGTCTTCTACAGATCACCAGCCAGTTCACCCTACACCTTTTTTTTTTTTTTTTTACTTTTTAAATAAGGAGTATTTTCTTTTTTATTTTTTATTAAGTATTTTGTACATAAATCATAAATACATTTATATCCATTTCAGTGTGTTGATTATTTGTACATATTGGAGTGCTCACATCATAATAATCAGCATAGCTTTCATCTCATTTACCCAATTATACCATTAGGACATTTGTGTTCTACACATGTTATAACCAACTTGTACTTGAAATCTGCTCCATAGTTGTGGTCCCCCTACTATTCCCTCCTATCCCTTCCACCCCCTCTTCATCCCTCACCCTCCCCTTTCCTCCTTCATCATAGACATGAACAGAAGCTTCTCTGATGAAGACAGGCACATGGCCTACAGACACATGAAAAAATGCTCATCATCTTTTATAATCAGAGAAATGAAAACCAAAACTACTCTGAGATACCATCTAACTTTAGTAAGAGTAGCCCACCTCACAAAATCCCAAAGCAACAGATGTTGGTGTGGATTTGGAGAAAAGGGAACACTTCTGCACTGCTGGTGGGAATTCAAGCTAGTATGTTCCTTTTGGAAGGAAGTTTGGAGAACACTCAGGCATCTAAATGTAGACCTGCCATTTGATCCTGCAATTCCTCTTCTAGGTGTATATCCAAAGGGCCAAAAATCATTTGGAAATAAAGATATTTGTACAAGACTGTTCATTGCAGCTCAATTCACAATTGCCAAGTCATGGAAGAAGCCAAAGTGCCCATCGACCCATGACTGAATTAATAAATTGTGGTATATGTATACCATGAAATATTATGCAGCAGTAAAAAAATATTATATTTACATGGATAGAGCCAGAAAATATTCTTCTTAGTAAAGTATCTCAGGAATGGGAAAAAAAAAAGAAAAAGTATTCAACGTACTTAGCACTACTGTGAAACCAATTTGTAATAACTCACACTTGCATGTGAAAAATAAATAAGAAGTCTTTTCCCCAGTGAATGTTTTTAACTGGCTTATCAAAGATCAAATGATGGTAAGTAGTTGGGCTCATCTCATGGTTCTCTATTCTGTTTCATACATCTACCTCTCTTTTTGTGCCAGTACCATGCTGTTATGATCACTATTAATTTGTAATATAGTCTGAGGTCTGATAGCATGATTTCTTCTGATTTGTTTTTATTTCTGAGTAATGTGTTGACTATTCAAGCTTTTTTGGTGATTTCATATAAAACAAAATATTATTTTTTTGAGGTTTAAAGTATGACAGTAGTTCTATAATAGGGATTACATTAAAATTGTATATTGCTTTGGGCAGTATGGAAATTTTGACAATGTTGATTCTTCCCAGTCATGAGAATGGTATGTTTTTCAATTTGTTAATGTCTTCAACTATTTCTTTTCTTAGAGTTTCATAGTTTTTTTTTTTTTAAATAGAGGTTCTTCATGTTCTTTGTTGAGTAAATTCTTAAATAGTTCATCTTCTTTGACACTACAGCAAAAGGAATAGCTTCCTTGACTGGTTTTTCAGTCAATAGTCAATAGTTTGACTATTGTTGCTATATATAGAGACTACAGATTTCTTATCATTGACTTTGTAATCTGAGATGCTGCTGTATTCCTTGATCACTACTATGAGTTTTTTAGTTCAATACCTGGGGTATTTTAGATATACAATCATATCATCTACAAAGAGTGCAAGGTTGATCTCCTCTGACCCTATATGGATACCCTTGATTGCCTTTTCTTGCTTGATTGCGATGGCTAAGACTTCCATTGCAATGTTAAAAAGCAGCTTAGACAATGGGCGACCTTGCCTTGTTCCTGATCTGAGTGGAAATGTTTTCAATTTAACTCCTTTCAATATGATATTGGCAGTGGATTTGCTGTAGATGACCTCTACCAGTTTAAGAAATGTCACTTCTGTATCTATTTTTTTTTTTTTTTTTTTTTTTTTTTTTTTTTGCAGTTGTTGCCCAGGGCCAGGTTTGAACCAGCCATCTCTTGTATATGGGACTGGCAAACTATGCCTTTGAACAACAGGTGCCAACCTGTACCTATTTTCTTAAGTTTTCTGATTATGAAAGGATATTGGATATTATCAAAAGATTTTGCTGCATCAATTGAGAGAATCATATGGTCTTTGTTTCTGATTTTGTTTATGTGAAGAATTATATTTATAGATTTATGGATATTGAACAAGCCTTGAGACCCTGGGATAAAACCTCCTTGGTCATGGTGTACAATGTTTTTGATGTGTTTCTGGATTCAATTTGCTAGGACCTACTTGAATATTTTTGCATTAAATTTCATTAGAGATATTGGTCTATAAATTTTTTTCTTATTGGGTCTTTTACTGGTTTGGGGATCGAGGTGATGTTTCCTTCATAGAATGTGTTGGGTAGTAGTCATTCTTTTTCTATATTTTGAAAAAGTTTAAGTAATATAGTTACTACTTCCTATTTAAAGGTTTGGTAGAATTCTGATGTGAAGCTGTCTGCTCCCGGAATTTTCATTTTGGGGACATTGCCTATAATCGCTGCTATTTCATAGCTTGACATAAGCCTGTCTCATTAAGTTGTTAACTTCCTCTCTTTCTGTTCCCTTAAGGAAGGCTTGCAATGCTATAAATTTCTGACTTAGTACTGTCTTTCTGTTATTCCAGATGCTCTGGTAATTTCTTCATAATTGTTTTGTTCCAAAAAAATTGTAATTTAATTTTTAATCTTATCTATGGCCCACCTATTGTTCAACATTAAGTTATTTAGTTTTCAAGTTTTTATATGAGAATGCAGATTAATTATGTTACTGAATTCAAGTTGTATTCCATGATGGTCTGATAAAATGTAAGGAATAATTATTTATTTATTTATTTATTTATTTATTTATTTCAGGGAAAGAGTCTCAGTTTGTTGCCCTCAGAAGAGTGTCGTGGCACCATAGGTCATCCCAACCTATATCTCTTGGGCTTAGGCGATTTTCTTACCTCAGCCACCACAGTAGCTGTAACTATAGGTGCCTGCCACAACACCTAGCTACACATTAATTGAGAATGTTGATAAGCCTGGTAGTATTTTGGGAATCAATTTTTTCAAAAGTACAGTGGACATTTTTAAATCTTTTACCACTGTAGAAGTTGGAATTTGATCAAAAGTTTCTGAGAGAGAGAGAAGTAGATGTCTGGAACAGAATAGAGAACCAAAAGATGAATCCAGCTACTTACCATTATTTGATCTTTGACAAGCCAATTAAAAACATTCAGTAGAGAAAAGCTTCCCTATTTAACAAGTGGTGCTGGGTGAACTGGCTGGTGGTCTGTAAAAAACTGAAACTGGACCTACACCTTTCACAATTAACAAAGATAGACTGTCACTGTATAAAATATTTAAACTTGAGACATGAAACCATAAAAATACTTGAAGAAAGTACAGGAAAAACTCTTGAAGGAATCAGCCTGGATGAATATTTTGTGGGGAGGACTCCCCAGGCAATTGAAATGGTATCAAAAATACACTACTAGGACCTGATCAAACTAAAAACCTTCTGAAAATCCAAGAACATAATAAGTAAAGCAAGCAGATAGCCCTCAGAATGAGAGAAAATATTTGCAGGTTATGTCTCCGATAAAGTTTTAATAACCAGAATCCATAGAGAACTCAAATGTTTCTGCAAGAAAAGAACAAGTGATGCCATCTCAGGGTGGGCAAGGACTTGAAGAAAAACTTCACTAAAGAAGACAGATGCATGATCTACAGACACATGAAAAAAAGCTCATAATCCTTAATCATCAGAGAAATGTAAATCAAAACTACTTCGATATATCACATAACCCCAGTAAGAGTAGCCCACATAACAAAATCCAAAAACCAGAGATGTTGGTGTGAATGTGGAGAAAAGGGCACACTTCTATACTGGTGGTGGGAATGCACACTAATACTTTCCTTTTGGAGGGATGTTTGGAGAATACTTAGAGATCTAAAAATAGATCTGCCATTCCATCTGATCCTATAATTCCTTTATTAGATATATACCCTGAAGTCCAAAAATCACAATATAACAAAGACATCTGTACCAGAATGTTTATTGCAGCCCAATTCATAATTGCTAAGTCATGGAAGAAGCCCAAGTGCCCATCGACCCACGAATGGACTAGCAAATTGTAGTACATGTATACCATGGA
>CAUYPK010170394.1:0-25507 GCA_963574355.1 Loris lydekkerianus
GAATACCACATTAGAGTAGATGCTTAATAAATGCTGTTAATTCGTGGGCGAGCTGCTGAAATAATGAGTGAACCCCCTAATCCCATGTATTTTACCAACTCGTTGATTAATAATTAAAAGTGCCAATGTGTTTTCTGAAAATAAACCCAGTCACTGTATTTGTGGTAGGATAGAGTTTGGTGAGCTATCGAAATGCATGAAAACAAGTAAATTAAAATCGCTACTCCTTTTAAAAAATAAATTTTCTCTATTAGTTAATGTGATTTAGAGCAAATGTGCATGGCAGGAAACAGAGGGCCCTGCTGACTCCAATTTTACAGAAGAAGGTGGTTTGTGCATGTGATATATTATGGATATACTACTCCCAGCTCAAGTCCGAGCATGAGCTGGACGGATTCAGCTTATAAAACTCTGGATTGTTACCTCTTCAAGACTACGATTGACTCCTACCTAAGTTTCATTCAGTCAACACATATTTACTGCATGCCAGTATGTACAAGGCACTCAAGTGCTCGATTTGGAGGGGTCCTATATAACAAAAAATTAATTTAAGTTTAAAATAGATTATGCACCAACATTTGGAGCCTCTCAACTATTGGTCCTCATGACAAATATTACTTATGAGCACTAAAGGTAGAGATTGTATATTTTTATCTTCTAATACTAAAGTATTAAAGTACTAAAGTATAAACCCATCATTCTGCCAGGAAGATCTCCCCCACCCCCAGCATGGAAAAGCAAATAGGTTTCATCTCCTTCTGCCTATTCCAACTATTTCAGTCTGACTACCAGAAATTGTTTAAAAAAATTAAAAAGATCTGATCACTTCTGAACTCTAGACAAGCAAGAACTGGTATCCACCATGAATAAAGACGGGGCAAAAGGCCTCTGTGTCAAGGATTTGCCATTCTTATACCACACTTCTCTGTCCTCTGCTAGTCTCTCTGCAGAGCTCTATTGTACTGGTTCTGTGACTTACTTTAGGACCCATCTGTTTTATAAACCATAACCCAACATGGTTGATTTTGCGTGCCAGCCCTATACACACCACACCTGCTGGCACTTGGTTATAAATCAAGCTTCACTCTTCCCCAATTTTTTCAGTTAGAGATGTACTAATTTTTTTTTAAAAAATCATAACACTCCTCGAGAGCAGCAAACTTATATGCATGTTCTTTACAGTCTATACAGCCTGAGGTGTACGCTACCTATACTCAACAAATACATTTTGTACAATTGCATCAGAAAAAGATCAATCTCAGAGCCTTGAAACTCTAGCTTCAAACATTAGTCCTCCACTTATCACATGCATGACTTTGGATGAATTCATGCAAAGACATCGGGCCTCAGTTTTCTCACCTCTAAGCTAGACAGATGGTGACAGGAAAATCTCTACCGTCCCCCATTCACCTGCCCTTCCATGAATCCACGTGTCTTAGAGGATATGATGCTGTAAGAAAGAGTTTTACACTTAGGAATATCTCTTTTCATCTGATAAAATGAAGTGTTTTCCTTTTCTTTGAAAAAGAACTGCGTGGTGAAGCCCCATGAGAGCCAGCTCTGATTTCGCTCACCCTCTATTCTAAGCTTCCAGTAAATGAATGGCGAATCTCTCCTCTTGCCTCAGCTCTCAAAAACAGTCCATCCTCTTACTAATAGAAAATAGGATTTGAGTGATGGCCCTTATACTAATTGGCTGGGAGCCTTAGAGAAAATATTGTTATTGAGAGATTGTTCTCCCTTTTTCATCCACTGATAAAGGGACTGAGCAGGGCACGTAGGTAGAGAATAAATGGGGGACGAAGAAAAAGTACTTGAACTTGGCTCAGACTGGGAGAACCAAGCCAGCGCAGGTATGGTTCTCGCTAATGAAAGATCTCACTGAGAGGATGGAACAGAAGTCAGAATATATAACAAGACAGTGGAACTAGAAAAGCTACAATCACCAGGGGTAGTGGGGAGAGACTAAGAAAATGGTAAGGAACCGCAAAGTCTGGCTTGCTTGGTTTGACCCTTGAGGTCTACATAGGATCAAATTGAAATGAAATCATTTTAGAGGCTGTAATTTTTAACTCACCAAAAAGAGTGGTATGCATAAAGAAATCCCATTGCAATCTGCAAAAAACTATGTATTGATTTTTAAAGATAAAACATAAAATGTTCAAAGGAGTGTCATAGATACAATAGTATGGATTAAAATCAAGTGCAGGGAAGCTTCTTCCGGTGGGATGGACAAACTGACTCTGAAAGGAGCCGCTGGCTGCTATGACTTGATCTATCTAAATTCTTTAAAAAAGCAAAAATGGGTCCAAGGTTAATGTCTATATTAGTTCTCATGATGGTAGCTTTGTACACTGTGGTCAACATTTCTATATGCCTTCAGTTACCACTAAACCACTAGATTGCAGAAAACTGCAGGTGGCCAGCAGCTGGGCAACACCCCGAGGGCAGTGGCCCCATGCAAGGGCTAGGAGACACCTCTTGCCCCTGGCTGAGCTGGTTCAGGCATAATCCTTGGATAAATTGAAGCTTTATTTTCCCTGAGATTCTCAAGTTGCTCATGAAGAGCACTGGAATTACTCATCCTTTCTTCTTCTCACCCCACCTTTCGTCCTCCTATTTCCACAATCCTAATCATCACCCAACCTCAGAAAAGGGAAAATTGTGGAAATTCTGGGCTGGAATTCTTTGATGTGGTCTCCATGTCCTACAGTGCTATCATCCAGCTTCCAGAGTCTTCCCTCCTGCTTGCCCTGCTACTCAAATACCAGAGATAGTCTAGACTCAGAATCATGTTTGCAAGAAGCTGAGAGGTTCCTTCTATTCCACAAACCAGGTGCAGCCCGGGGGAGCCTGCCCCAACCAGAATCAGTCTCTGTGGAGAGCATACTGGCTGCAGAACCCAGCCTGGGTTTGCCCATCTAGTAAACACCAAGGGCCCCGGAGGGCACCACCCAGAAGACTGGGGCTTCTTCTATAAAAAGGACAATTGAATCCCCCACAGCACTACACACCCTCTTCCCACCACCCTCCTCAGAGGGAAAGGAGTAGGCTACACGATTTTGAGCCACGTAGCTCTAATAATTCCTTTCTCCCACACTCACCCCTTTCTTCTGAGGAATGGAGCTGACTTTGATTCTTCAGATTACATTCACAATTAAACTCTTCAAGACTTTGTACCCTGGGAAAACAGTAAACAACCCAACTCTTGTTCTCAGATAACCAAGCCTGTGTGCGGTAGCAGGGGTGGGGGTGGGGGGAACAGGAGTACAAGGAATTGAACCGACTGACAAGGGAACCTTCAGCTCCCCAGAAAGTCAACACAAAGAGAAACATGGAGGTGAAACACCTTGTAATCTAAAACTATCTTTCTTCTGGATTCCCCAGTTCTCAGCCTGAGATGGGCATGGGATTTGCCTTGGCTGCCCTTACATTAAAAATACACGACCTCCACAGACAGCAGGGTGCCGAGCAGCCCACAGTGTAAAGCCCCAGGCACGCCGAACCCCACCTAGTTTGACATTTCAGAGACAACAATAGAACCGTCTGAAAACCCTCATATCCCATCAAGAACAGGCAGGTATGGGGAGGGGTTAACAAGGTAAGCACACTTTGTGTGGGGCTCTTCTGGAATTTATTGGAAAAGACACGGACACGCAGCCTATTGAAAGCAAGCAAGAGTTTACTGGTGCATATTTAGTGGATTAGTTGTGTGTGTGTTTAGGGGGGGAATACTATTTAGACTCAGCTTTCAAATAGAAGCTGAAGCTGAATCTTGAAAAAAATAACAATAATTCTGGATACTAAAGAAAATAGGGCATTCATTTAAATAAACAATCTCTGCTGGCCCCCAAGTTAGATCATGATGCTAAAAGTGTTAGGTAGCACGTTCTGTGTATCTGAACCTTGTTCATTACGCAGAGACAGGAAATAATAGCATTGTTTCATTCATTCATTCATAGGTATTGAATGAATCAGCACAATGTTCACAAAATGCTCCAACTGTGATAGAAGGTGGTCAGAGCTGGATAATGAGAGATGGATTTTGACCCTACGGAATTTGCAGCCTGATAGGGGAAACCATATACAAACACCTGAGATTTTCCAGTGATGTGAGGCAGACGCACTGCTAGGGGCGTCAAAAGCAGGCCTGGAATGGACTGGGCGTTTGGCACTCAAAGAGAAATTGATTCCAGCTGCGACAAAGTATATGGCTTAGCTCTGGTATCCAACAGAAGACGGGCACTCTCCACATCCCATCACATCCAGAAGGGAGCACCTCCAAGACAACTTCACTTTCTTGCCCAAATATGCAGGTACACATCCCTGTGTGGTCTGAATTTCTATAGCTTTCAAGGGCTTTTTCCTCCGTTCTTTCCTCCAGGAACAGAGCTGAAGTAGATGTGTCCACACAATAGCTAAGTTTATTTTTTTTTTTTTTAAACTCTGTCATGTTCTAAGAGGATTAGTTTTATTAGTTCAGTTAGTTCACGTGCTTTGGATTTTATAAGGTTGAAAACAAAAAGGGGCAGAAGTTGGAGGTGACTTCAGCGGTCCCCAGTGAGGCTCTTGACTCTCTGGGCCTGAGACAGAGGCTCCTGCCAGCATCCGAGTCTCCCCGTGTGTGGGTCTGGTTTACTCCTGACAGATACAATGGAATGTTTCAATGAAAAACGCCCAACTCATTTTCCATCTATGAATGAACAGAAGGCATCCTGTGGCTACGGAGGGATAAATATTCAGTGCCCACAGAGGCCGGCTGGCGTGCCCGTGCTGCCCCCTTCATGTCCCCACTTTGGCTTCCGCACGCAATTTACTGACGTTTGTGCTGCTTTGGGGCAGGGTGATTTATCACTGACACCTCTTCGCCACTTCAACCGGGGGCCACTGCAATGGGGCAAGGTTCAAGGAAGTTGGCCGAAAGTGAAACAGACATTTTATCAGCTAACTATTGCGTTTTCTAGTTCTTGACTTTTCCCCAGGAGCCTTTGTTTTTCATTTTGTTGGCTGCCTTTAACTCCTCTGGTGCTGTACAACCCCAGGTTATTTTCCTCTGAAAATAATAGAGCTTTCAGTACTCTGGGTTTTGTTTGTTTTAGTTTAGTTTGTTTTTTTTCTTTTTTGCAAAAGGGTATTAGGGTTCCTTACCTCTAACAATCAAGTCTAAACGTGGCTTTCAGGGGTGTCCTCTGCCTTACATTGAAAAAAGAAGACTTGTCGTAGGCCGCACATTCAAAACACAAACACTATTGAAAGCTGATGAGCAAAAACAAAACCTATGTATAACTTTTGCAGTATCTGACACCACAGGTAAGCAAAACAGGCCTTAATTTGTATGTGGCCCGTGGGCCACAGGTTGGACGCCCCTGGCAGAGTGTGAGGGAAGTATTAGTGAAGATATTGAATAAATAGGTAGAATAAGGTACGGAATTGTGACAAAAGCCTCAAACTGTCTGCAAGTCTGCAGAGGCAACTGAGGAAGGAGGCTGTATGCTTAACATACTGGAAAACAATCTTGCTCCATTATCTGCTCCATTCATAAATTGTTTACATGCTCAATTGCTCCCTTATTTTTTGGCTTATTCATTCATTCATCCAATGAGCTTCTAAATATGAGAAATGTCTGTGACTGGACTCTAGAGGTACAAACCGAAAAATGAGCAAGCTATGGGTATTCCTCTCAAGGAACTCACCGTCCTATGGGAGAAAACAGCCAACAAAAAAATACAAAATAAATAAACAACAAAGAAACCTGCTAAAAAAGAAGTACCTTCCCAGAGCTATCAAAAAAGGAAGAAAAGGAATCTACGCTGATCTGTATCTGCACATATTTAGAAATAGATTCCCCAAAATGCTCCAGTGGCACTAAGAGTAAAATGTGAACTTGACTTCCTGAGATGGAAAAGGAAGAGAGCCATCGTATTCTGTTTCTAGAGATAAAATATTTCCCCACAAGTTCACCTTTGAGATTCTTTGCCAACCTCCTTTCCCTTAACTCTACTCCCACCCTTAATACCTTCTTCGTATTTTCATTCTTTTTGCTCTTGTTGAAGCAACATCAACAAGAGCAAAAGACCAAAACCTGGAAGGGAAAGAGACATCCTGACATCTGCCCCCCGTGTCCCCTTCCCCTCCCAGCCCCAGGCTGCTGGCTGCCACGCTTTGTCTGTACTGAGGAGAGAGATGCCGTTCCCAAGTGCAGGAAGCAAGGCAGGTCCACTGCAAGGCTGGCTCAGGCCTGGCCCCTCCTGGGCACAGGTAGGAATGATAGGAAACCAGGCTGAGTCACTCACTGGTTTTAGAATGCAGATAAGCAGCCACAGGGGATTGGTCTCACCCTCAAATTCATCGCACTTCACTGAACAACAGCGAGGGCCCTACGTGGGCTAGTCTTAAAATTTCTTGGCCCCTCTTCCTGCAGGAACAAATGCTTTGCTCTACCCTTCCTAGGAGACTCTCTACTCCATTTTCAAGGGCTGCCAAGGCTGTTTAAAGGGAAGGGCTGCTTAATTAATGTTCACAGCAGATGTCCAAGTGTCTAAGGCAAAAAGTAAAGGAAAAATCTTTTATTCTGCAATATCTCTTTTCTCGGACAGGCATCCGGTCAGAAGGTACTGGGACAATTTGCCTTTGCAGACACAACTTCCACGCAGCATGACCTCTGGCAGGACCAACCTTTTCACATAGTGGCTGACTGAATTACTCCCCTCATGCACGTCACTGAAGTGTGGCAGAGACACAGCTGCCTGTCCTAGCCCCTCTGGCCACACACAGTCTTCATGTAAGGTTCTTCTGTCCCGTCCCCTACCATACACCAAACAGAAAGGTGATTTTTATCCCTCTCCCTTTAGAAGGTGATGGGTTCATGGTGCCGATGATCAGAACATGCTAATTTCAAGGAAAACACATTATCTTTCAAAAAGTAGAAACTACTTGAACAATTAAAGAATTCAAAAAACAAACCTGCAAGTGTCCTCAGAAGAAATGTGTAAGCTCAATTTCCTCCTAAAATGCAAGCCCAGAGAACGAAATACGAACCTGAAAGCATTTTGTTCTTAATTAACTTTTCTAAAGATCCTCTCAACGTGAGTGATTTCTCAGTGACCCATTGTCAACTGGAGGAAACAATTATTTCGGTCATTTTCTAAAAGAGTCATTTTTACCAATGAACTGTCATTATCAATCAATCGAGGATACTCTGCTCTAAATACAAAAATGAACAGGAGAATAAATCTGTAAGAGAATAAATTGTCTGCACACCAATCCCCGCAGGCCATGTGTTTATAAGTCAACAGCTTAAAATGAAAACATCTGATGAAGGTAATACACCTGTTAAAGGGGCATAAAAATCCAAACCCTATGGTAAAATATAAAGATTATAAAGCCTCTTAAAGGAGCCATCAAAGCAAACTATTAAATGAATACATCTGCTCGATGCTAGACTCTGGTTTATAAGTGCCACTCAAAATAAAAGAGATTTAGGACAAACATTTCATAAAAGGACGTGAAAAGCAGTGAAGGGGACGTATTTTGAGCATGATGAGAGAAAATGGAATGGATTCAGTTAAAAAGAAGAATTGACCTCAACTCAGGCCAGGCATCAAATGAAAGGTTTTATGAGTCCAGTTTTCACTGGACGGGGTGAGCTGTGAGGAGACAGAGCAGCGCCATTTTTCACGTCCATCTCTACACTCCAGTTCAGTCTACAGGCTAAGGGGGATAAAACAGTTTAGTGCTACCTGGTTACCTGTAGCCACATCTAAGAAGGAAGGAAGGAAGGAACAAATGCATGAATGAAAGAAAAGAAAAGAAAACACTTGGAAAGAATGAAAGAAAGAAACTTCCAGTCAAACTATAATGTCACCAAAGAAGCCTGCTGGGAGAGTGGTGATGACATGTGTGACGGCCCTTCTTTCTGCCTGACCCTCCCGAGTTTGGTCTCAGTCTTGCCGCCTTGTTCTGGCTTTCCTGCCTCGCTGAATGCTGTTTCTCAGAGTTCTAACCATTTCGTGGTAGTGCTCCCTGCCATTCTGTTCTCAGCCCACTTTGCACCCTCTCCTCACCCCTCCTGGCTAATCTCATTGCCTCTCAAGGTTTTAGCTGCCATTACTACATGGATCTGTGTCTCTGGCCCAGACTGCCCCATCTCTGCCTCACAGTCAGCCAGCTGCTGATCTCCAACATCTTACAGGTCCAGGAAACTCAAAATATGCAAAATGGATCCTCTTGAACTTCAGCTGCTTGTGTGTTTTCAGCTGGACAATAAGGAGCCCTCTCCACCCAAACCAAACACATGGCATCCTCAGGTCAGCACCTTTCTTAGAGCTGTTCCTTTCTTTCTTTTTTGCTATCAATACCCTATTTCAGGCCAGTGATCTTTCTAAAACTTGACTCTGGCTACACTGCACCGTGGTGTCAATCATTTCAGCCTCTCCACATTTACCTGGAGGAAGTACTTCCATTTACCTGGAAGGAAGGGCTTCTCTGAGCTGGCCCCAGCCCAGGCTTCCACCCCCACCACCTCCCTTCCTGCTTCCAACTTCCAAGAGAATGCTCTGCATTGGGCCCCTTTCAGCATGCTTTTGCTCAAGCTCTACCTGAAATCCCTTCCTGGGTCCTCTTTCCTTGTCTAACCCTCTTCATCTTTTAAGAACTAGCCCAGAAGTTGGTTCTTCCAGAAAGTCTCACTGGCCCCTTGAGGCCAAGTCCTTGTGCTCAGGACTCCTTAAGTGTCTGGTACAGCCAGCTCCTACTGCACCCAGCACACTAATCACTGGTTTGCATGTCTATTTCTCCCATAGACATGAGCTCATCGGCAGCAGGGGTTCTCTGCTATTTATCTCTTCAATGCACATAACAATATAACAATAAATAATTACAGAATACATAATCCCTCTCACCAAGACACATACACATACAGATGATCCTTGGCTTATGATACAGTTACATTTGGGTAAATTCATTGTAAGTTGACAATATTGTAAATCTAAAATAAATTTAATATATGTACTTACTTAACCTACAAAATGTCATTATTTAGTCTAGCCTACCATAAATTTGCTCAGAACACTTACATTAGCCCATAGTTGGGTAAAATCACCTCACACAACTATTTTACGATTTTAAAACAACATGCTGACTATCTCATGTAATTTACCGATTATTGTAGTGAAAGTGAAAAACAGAATGGTTGCATAGGTCCTCAAAGTAGAATTTCCATTGAATTTGTATCATTTTCACATCCATATAAAGTCAACAAATCCTCAATCACATCATTTTAAGTTTGGGACTGTCTATATATCCTACATATAGATGTTGTAAAGATCTATGTTATCATGCAAGTAAAATAAGAATTTCACATACTTTTTCCTCCACATCTATCAAGAAAAAGTTTATGGACCCTTTCTTCTTTTTATTTTCTAGTTAGAAAAGCAGGTAATTAGATCCGTTTCACCTTTCCTTAAAATCTAACTTGAACTTGCGTTTATCTAAGTTTTCTAATAAAGATGCAAGAAAAGAAGTAATGCTTCCTGGGTAACTCATCATCTTGGAATACCATTTTGGTGCCTTGTGAGTCTGAATTAACTTGTTGTTGCATGAGCCCCAGGCATTCTGGGGTCTGTGCACCACCATTCTTCCAACCTCTTCACAAACCAAAGTACTGAGGATGCCTCATCTGAGACCCCACACATCAGGAGGGATGAAATCAACATCTAGCCCAGGCTCTATAATTGTATTGTACAGTCCTCAGCAAAAAATCAGCTTTGATTGACTTTTATATCATTGAACAGGTTGGGATATGCCTCAAAACCATTCACATCCTTAAAAAGCAGTATGGAAATAGACCCCAACCAATCAGAATATGTCCTAGGAGTGTCTGCTCTGAAAAGGATTAGTCCTTTAGTCTAGGCAGAAGCTACTGCTCAACTAGCCTTTCAAAATTTTGATAATGGATACTACCATCAGGGTCTAGGCCAGCTAAAGATCAGCCCTGATGTGATTCATCAGAACAGAGACACTTCAGGATAAAGTGTCAGGACTATTTTCTGAGTTTGATGTTTGATTCTTTCAAGAGCCATCATTCTTGTATGAAGCTGCCATTGAGCAGAATTCTCTTCAAGGGAAAATCCACAGTTTCTGGAGAAAGAATCGAGGCAGCAAATTTATTCTTGGATGCTAGGCTCTTTTTCTCCTGTTTCCCTAGACCCTAGAAGAGTACCTGGTGCAAAATATGCATGCAATGAGAATTGGTAAGTAAATTAAGTAGCTCACAAAAACTGGATTAAATGTTAAGTCAACCTGAGGAGGTACACAGAGCGCCAATCTGTAAAAAGTGTTAAATGCATTGCTGTAGACAAAATGAGACAGAATGAGTTATATTTAGTAGAAGAAAAACTTGGTTAACTTGAACAAAGTTGAAAGATGAAATCCCTAAGGATAGGGTCACCTTATAATAGATAATTATATTTTATAACCTTCAACTACAATCTAAGAATATAGGGCTGATTAACCAATAGTCTTTTGTACAGTTGAGCAGTGTATGCAAGTTCAGGGCCAGAGCTGAATTGCTTGGAATTATAGGAGTGAGGTGGATGCCCCCTGCTAAGATTCTCCCATTCACATTTTCCAAGTAGTTCTGGTTCCTCTGCAGCAGCAAAGTATGAACTCTACTGAATGTGTGGCATGCAAACAGAACCAGTGGCAGGCATTTTACTGAGAGCAAGATGTGTAGCACCCACTATCGGGGAAGGGATGGTTGAGAACAGCTTTACTCTTAGTGAGAAAGAGTTGAAATTGTGCAGGAAATACCAAATGCCAATACTTCAAGTCTGTGTTCAAATGTTGCTGCCTTCTGCTTCAGTGACAAGAATAACTACTAGAATAATACCTGCCACCTTTTAATAAGCACTCATTGTGCCCAAGGCTAAGCCTTTACGAGGCTCTGAGGCTCTTCTCATTAAATTTGTTAAACAATCCTAAGAGGAATGTTTACAGCTGAGTGTTTAATGGGGCCCTAAATTCACCAAGGAAATCCTCAAAACATGGCTGTTGTCCAACATCTCAAATGGGATTGCAGACTCCACTGTTTGTCACTCCAGGGTGCCACAGTGAACATATTTACATTTTGGCACCCTGAACATCTTCAAATGATGTCACCTGAGCCTTCATTCAGATATTCTGTTTTATTTACTGTTAATTCCCCCAAATCAGGTTTGAAATTCCTTTTCACTCAAACATAAAAGAATATTTATATGGCTACCCATGGCTTCAATCAGGACAAAGCCCTTCTCCACCATGGGACTGGCTCTGAATCTCATTTCCAGTGTCACAGCCCTATTGCAGTTATCTGCCATTGTGCCATTCCATATACACTCAGGGCAGCGTATAAATAATAAATAATAGCACTTTTTATGTTTGCTTTGCACCACGCAAGACGTCAGTCATATTGTGGGGAGTAACGCCTTCTCACCACTGACATTTAGTTACAACGCTGAAGGACTATTTCTCTAGCCCAACTTCAAGGCAGTTCTCTAATATTTTAAAGATCAACCTTAACAACGACAACAACAAAGGCATGGAATTTTATCAGTACAAGGTGTAAGAGAAGAAAGGTTTTGAAATATGAACAACCCTCATCATTGATTTGATTTTTTTTTTTTAAAGCCAAAAGAGCATATACCCTTCAAGTTATAAGGACAAAAATATACAATTGCTGAGAGGCCACACAAGGGGGAACCAAGAGCACCCTTCAGGGTTTCTCTCTCCTCCCCACTCTACCCCGATTCTCAAAAGGACAAACACATGCCTGAGAGTGATCCTGGAAAGAACGGGTTAATACAAGCCACACAGGGCACTCAGTGATGCCTTAAATAATCGTCACATGGCCCCTATAATCTGTCCCGGGCTGTCAGCACTGGGTTAGTCATAATAATATCAGATAAGAGCTGTTCAAAGTGACACACTAACCAACATGGGAGCCACATGACTTCCTGGCTTGGCTACTGCCCTTCAGCTGAACTTTGGCTTAGAGCTAAAGGCTCCCAGAGGCAGACCGGCACATGCCACCTTGTGGAGTGTCCCGTGGCATTTTCCGTTGCTAGGGCCTCTGTTGCTCCACAGTCCCAGTGAGGGGCAGCTAGGGCTCTGTGACAGGGAGTCACCCGCTCACCCCCACCTCCGGGGCCAGTGAAAGGGAATTTGCTGCTGCAGTGACCACTGCCTTTCTGAGCTTGTGCTGGGACTCCCTGTCCCTTCCACAGTTGATTAGTTTTGCAAATGTGTGTGTCACACATTGTGCCAAGTGCCACAGCAGGGACACTCGGACCCCCAAAGGGAATTTGTGCTGGAAGAGGTAGAGAAAGAATGTGACTCTTGGCTAAGAGGACACAAAGGCAAGGACAGGAAAGGAGGAGGGAGAAAAAGGGAAGGGAAGTGATTACCTCTGGGTGGAAGGTCAGGAAGGACTGGCTGGTTTTATTTGTGCTTCTCCGTATACCCTCATCACTTTTATGTTTTAACCTCAGCATGCTTTAATTTTTAATTTAAAAAGTAAGCCATATATATGTGTGTGTGTACATATATATATTTTTTTTTTTAAGAAGAAAGAGAACAAAGGAAGCAAAGAATAGTGGAAAGGAGGAAGAAAGGAAGGTGACCCATTCACTCACTGATTCATTCACAAAGCAGAGAACAGAAAGGAGGCAAGAAGGCAGTCATCTGACATTGGATTTGAGAACATTTATTGGCGGCGTGCCTCTGGCATACTTACCTAATGTCTCTCTCTAAGCTTTATTATCCTCCGCAGTAAAATGGAAAAATAATACCTAACTTACAAGACTGCTGTGAGAATTAAAAAGAGGTGCTATATGCTGAGTGGCTAACAAGTGGTCGGTGCTTGAGAAATAGTAGCTCTTGAGAAGCCGGGAAAGCAAGGATGGACTCTCGAGTCAGAGGTACCAGGTCTAAACACTGGCCGCACTCACGGCTTGTTAGCATGGGACCCCAGACACGTTATTTCACTTTGCTGAGCCTCAGTTTCCCATGGGCAAAACGGAGGTCATAATACCCAATGGTCGGGGTTACTGAAAGGAATTACCAAGGTAATATTTCACACTTAGCCAAGTCGGGCACATAGGAGGTTTACAGTAAACACTAACAGGGGTTGTACTAGGGGTCTGTAGGGAGATAGAAAGTAAGTTGAATCCATGCATTTATTCAACAAGTGGAAACAGCAAGATGTACGAGTAACAACATCATTAGACAAATGTAAAGGGAAGAGATAAATAAGTAAAAACCAAAGGTACTGATCAATAAAAATGGAAAGAAATGCCACAGAAGACACAGATGGCCCCAAGTGGAACTAATCACATCTCCCTTAGGTGGGAAGTGTCTGGTCCACCCCTTTCTGGCCCAGGGACAAAACGCTTTTCTTGCATTTCAATGGACTAAAACCCAGACATGGGTACAGCTTATATCATGCAGCTAGTAAGTGGCATAAAGGAGTCTAAACCTCAGCTTTGCATCCTCTTTTCAAAAACACAGATGAGTAAGGAAAAGCATAACAAAGATTACATGTCTAAGTAGAGAAACATTAGCAACTTAAAAAACATGGCAGCAGAGGAAAAAAAAATCCCTATTCACATTGGGGGGGAAAAGTACATTCTTTTAAATAAAAAGAAATGATATTTTGACAAAATGAATTTTTTTTTAATGAGAAACTATATTTAGTAGAATGCCATCTTATTGGAGATAAATCAGAGAAGCTAGAATTTCACAGAAAATCTATAAGAAAGAATTCCAGTGGGAAAGAGGCCCTTCCTGCTAATGTGCTACAGTCTGATTATTCAGGACACTGCTGCATGTTCTGAGATTTCCCTGACAAAGGCCTGTAGCAATTTCCTGTGAAAAGGAAAAGGCCACAGACACATAGGGTCTAAGAATCAGAGCCTTACGGCTCCAGGCTCTGAACATTAGGGGCTTCAAGAAGAAGAAAGAACTCTTGCATTGGCCGGTTGGGCAGACGCTCCCCTATATGTGAAGAATCTAGCAGGATAAAAATTAGAAAACTCCGAAGGGAAAGTGAAGCTGGGTAGGAAAGAATTAAGGCCTTTGCCTGGTGTTTCTTCTCAATTATTCTGGTGCCCAAACGTCTGAGAGCTCTGTGAAATTTTTTTAAAGTAGGGGCCATTCCCTTTCCAGAAGCCAGTGCTGAAACAGTAAACAAGCACAGAGGAGGAAATCCGCTTCTTTAAACTGCTGCTAAAGAGCTGTGTGGACTTGGGCCTGTCCCCACAGCCCACCGTCACCATCTCCTTCTTCTCTGTAAAGAAAATCCTGTGTGCATGCTGAAAATCACACGAGATGGGCAAAGCACAGTGCCTGGCACATTGGAAGTTACTGATTGCTTTATTTCCCTTTGCTTCTGGGAGTGTGTGTTCACAGCTTCTTCTTCCTTAACATGCAAATGGTTTGGTTTGTTGAGCTAACTCACCTGTTCACCTCCTACCAGTTGGAGGATTATAAAGCTAAAGCAAGAGAAACTAATGTGAAAATAGGTGACAGAAGAAAACAGAGAATGGAACATGCTGGAATATTAAGGAAAATACCCTACTGGCCCAGTGGACTCCACGAAGCTAGAAAATATTTTATTCCCAATAGTTTTCTGACTATCACCTTAAGCTTATAAGTGCTATCCTTGCCTGGACCATGCATTTAAATTATCCCTGCCCATGTACTATTTTACATATGATTCTTCAATGTGGAAGGCATTTTCAGATATACTATTTAATTATTCATGTGTCACAGAATATTCCGTAGGCTGCCAGCCACTCATCTGCCTGGGGTGGGCAAAGCAATTCTTTCTCTGATTATGTAAATAAGAGGCCCATGGGCACCAGCTCCTACCAAAGAGAATGTCTTCCAATCTCCCCTATTGTGAAGAACTGTCTACTGGGAAGAGGCAAACAAATTAGCTTGGGGATAAGGAGAACGCTGGAAAGAAAAATGGAAAGGTCCTATGTGATGTCCAACGTTACTGGAATCCCTCTGTTAGAACAGCGAAGTCTCAACTAAATTCCTAAAATAAAGGATCCACAAGGAGGGTAGAGGATTCTTTATGGGTGACATTGGGAAGGATGGACTTGCCTGAGATAAGAAACTTGTCTTTGGCGTAATGCTATGAGGTTCACTAACTTAGCATGTGAGTGTGAAAAAAAAAGGGGGGTAAGTTGGAGCCAAAACAAGAGGATATCACTGGATCTGCATGTTAGCATGGGACCTCAGATCTGAAGCAACAGGGCCCCTCCAGAGCAGCGGACCAGCCCCCACTGGGCTATGCAAGAATGATGCTCCACGGCGACACCATGTGGTCATAACGGTGCTAACAGACAGAATGGCAGCCACTCCCCCCACTTCCTGGGGTGAGTTCTCCAAACTAAGTCAACTCCAAGTTATCTGGAACAACTAGGCTTGTAATCTATAAAATAATAGAGAGACTGCTTGGTGATTTTGGCTTCCTGCCAATAATAGCACATGAGACTCTCTGTTGACTAATAACAAGAGACATAACTAAATGTATAGCCTACGCTGGTCACATGCCCATATATTTACATATATGTGTAAATATAATCACATTGGTTATATTTACAGTGAACGTTGAGCGACAACTGCGGGTCACACACTAGGATATAGGCAGAGCTGTTATGATTAGTTCTATTTTATAAAGGAAGAGACTGAGGCTCATCTAGGTTAAGTTGTTTGCCGAAGACCTGATATCTTGAAAGTGAATGGGCAGTTTCCCTTTCTAATGGGGATGATCCCAGGCAAACAAAAAACCCTTGCCTGTGCAGTTTTTCCTCCTTTGGAACCAAGGTGGAGTCTCCCATCAGACCTCGTGGAGTTGTCTCTGCATGTGAGCTACATCATTTCACAAAGCTTCCCTGTCTTTTCCACTCCCCTACATGTACTTGGGCAGAAACCAACCTCGAGGTTCTGCTCACATGCTTGTGGTTTGGCTCCCAGCTGGGGATCACATTCTCTGCTCCACAGGCAAAGCCAAGGATCCTTCTTGCAAAATACTACTGGTGTCCTGGTGCCACCTCCTGAAAGAGCTGCCTACAATACCCGGTGTGCCTGGGAGGTGGGGCGGGCAGGACCAAGCGCGGGCAACCAGGACATCCAGCAAGGAAAGATTAAGCCTGCCCTTTCTCCCATTAAGTTTCATAAGGGTCACAGATTTGATCATTAATAAATGCAATACACACTCAGGAAACCTCTCAGATATAAATTGCTGAAATTAAAGTGAGACAACATCCGGTAGTATCTAATATACCAATTTTGGCCATTTTGTTTCTGCTTGGACACTTGGCAGAGAAACAGCAAATGACCAAGTATTTCTGGCTCACAGGTACTTTTCCTAGCTGTGTCATCATAACAATAATGTTAGTAGATACCAATTTTTGTATAAGGACCACAGATTGCACACATCCAAGGGATGCTATTGAATAGAATACATGGTGAATAGCACCCCTTGGAGGTGTGCAAGGTGGCTTTTTCCATAGACTACTCATAGAAGGAATCAAAATTATTTGCATAAAGTATCTCTTTTTGCCATGATGATAAACAATATGATAAGCATTACTATCTCTGTTTTACAAATGAGAGAACCAATAGGCATTAGTTTAAAAGGTTTTCAATTTAAAAGGTTTATCTAAGGTCATACAGCTAGTAAGTTACAGGACCTGGATTCAAACTCAGGGCTCTCTGAAGCCAAAGCTCATAATCTTACCTATGACATTACCTTAACCAATACTTTGGTATAGCAATTAGACATGACCTTATGAGTTCTTTTCTTCTTAATATGTGAGCATTTTAGTACATCTTTTAACTTAGTGTATATTCAATATTGACATTGCTGCATATTAATTTGTGCCCACACCCAGAAAAAAAAAAAGGTTAATCCATTTCATTTTAAATAAGCCAAAATCATTGCAAAGTCTTTTGATACACCTGACTCACAAAAGATGATTCCAAAAGATAATAATAGCTATCATGTTTTGAGTATGCCTACTATGTTCTAGGTACTGTTTTAAGTCATTTTCATGTCTAATCCCCAAGACATCCAAATAATATAGGCTTTGGATTTAGGTCTACTTTACACAGAGAAGTCGAGCAATGTCCCAAAGATCATGCAGCTACTAAGTGCCACACCTGAAGTATGAACTAGGCATTCTGGTTTAGGGTTCTACACTACTACTTCCAAGATCTGAAGGATAGCAACCAGCAGGATGCCCAATTATGTATTAAGCATGCAAGAAACATCCTCCCAGAATGGAAAAAAGCACCAGCCGTTGCATGTAGCAGAAGTCACAGGCAGAGACAGAAGAGGGACTTCTGGGCAAAGCCACTAACAAGAGTAGGGACCAGAGGGTACCATGAAAGACGATTGCTACAGCAACAAAACACAAGAGTCATGGTCCATAGAACGACGTGTCTCCTTTTCACAGACAGGGAGGAAGCTAGGAGATACTGTGCGATTAAAATACCTCTCAAGTCACTACACAGCCTCTCTGGTGTATCTTACTTTGCTGCCTGCCTGCTAGTTTCACAAGTAAAACTCATCTTTCATGTATTCAATGTCTTTCTCCCATTGACACAGGGAGCCGACTAATCAGAACATGCTCATGGAGTGTGTGCAGATGCATTCAAAAGTGCTGTTGACCCCGTCTGTACCAGGAAATTGGGGCAAAAAGTTCCACCACTTCTGTCCAAAGTAAAACTTGGCCCTAAGCCAGACGTAGAACTGTGGATCATTCCCAAGAGTCCTTATTCCCAGCCTGCAGCTTCCTTTTTCTTTTCACTGGGAGAAAAAATAAACTAACCCTGAGCACAAATTCTATTGCCTGCCTTCAACACTTTCTCCTACTAAAATAAGGAATATTTCTACCTGTCATCAACAGGTCTACTTCTTCTAGAATGTAGGGTTGACATTCTAATCATTCACATAAATTCAACATAAATTTACTTGTTGAAATATTATATCCCCCTCTACCCCTTGCAAATCTGAAAGTGTTAATACATTTCTACCAGAGGAAGGAAGGAATGGTCTCTCTGCCTCTCTCTCCCCTGGAGGAAGAGCAGAGCTGTGGTGTGGTCGTATTTCCTGCCTCATCATCACGGTCCATTCAATTATCCAACTTTTCATTATTTAGGATACATCCCCTTTTACCACATCCCAAAGAGAATCACCTCGACAAACATCCCATTCATCTCAATAGGACTTTGTAAAGTTAAAATAATATGTATAAGGACAATCTGGGCTAGAGGTAAGTCCAAAAGAAACTATCTAATGCTTCCATGGCACAGGGAAGGCTTGGCATGGCCAAAATGGGTCCTAGGAGATCCACAGTCAAGATGTAAGAGAGGTTATAAAAATAAGTGTGCTGAGGAGGTGGAAGAGTTGCACAGGGACAGGAAAAGCAGTAAAATTCTGTTTCTGCTGAGTGTCACTTCTGGTTCTGATCTTAGGTTTAATTTCAGTACCTTTGAGTATCCTGAGTAAGAACTGTGAGTATGTCTGAAGAACCATGATAAGTCCCTCCTTGGAAGGGACCAAAGGACACTCCATTTAGAAGGAAAAAATGTACACCTTTTCCTAGGCCAACAGCTCTCCGGGTCATTCATTTATTCATGCTTTCACTATGCTATCACACTCATAGTATATGTCACATGTGATGGCAGGTAGTCACAGAGGGTAGAGAAACAAACAGGACATGTCTCCAGGAGACAGCAGTAGAGAAAGAAAAAGAGACTCTGTGAAACTGATTGAGATGTATAATGCCAGGGGGGTGTGCAGCAGAGAAGGGACCCCTGAAGGTGACAAGGAGGGCCCCTGAGGATGTGACGTGTAAAGCACCATGAACACTGGAGGGGAGTGCGGGAGACATACAGAGGGGAAAGATGCTCCATGGAGTAGCTGGAGCACCACAGCCCCTTTCATTAGCAGGGATCACATGGAGAAAATGAGGGTTGAGCAAAAAGGTTAAAAACAAACAAAAAAGGAGGTTTGAGGGTCAGAGAAGCAGTGAAAGACCAGGACAAGGAAGCAAATCTTCCTTCCACCCCTCCTCTTCAAATAGGAGAAACAGAAGCTACTAGGAGATAACGTGCCTACTGCCCAGCAAAGGTCAGCCCCTGGCAGCTGGACGCATCTACGGCTGCCCTGCTGGGCTCCCCATTGGTAGCAGGGCGAAACCTCCACAGCTGCTTTTGCTTAGATGCTCAACAAGGCCATGTGGGGCTGGCTGGGGTCCACAGTAATGACTGCCCAGCCTGGGCAGCTCAGCCAGTGTTGCTGGTTAGCACTCTGCTCTCCTTGTCATTTAGTTCTCTATCATACAATTATTCAAATAAGGAAAAAAGAAGAAGAAGAACATGACTACATCTTATTTTTAGTACTCAAATCAATGATGGCAACCTCCTCTGCATTCCAATAGGTACTTTGCATATCAAAATCCCCCCCAAATAAAGCATAGTAAACATATTAAAATCTATAATGACATTTTTCTGTGCTGTTTCAAAATACGTTTGTTTGTTTTGAAATACCAAAATGGCTCAGCCCAAATTAAAGACTAATTCATTGACAGATGGGCAAAAATAACATAAATGCAATGAGCCTCCTCGGAAATGTGGATCTCACCTGATTACCCTCTGGGTCAAAGAACATTTGGAAAATAACAAATTTTTTTTTTTCATTTAAATACATTCTCCTTCTAAAATATCAAAGTACATTTCAAAGATGATCATGGTCTTCGGATTCTATAATGGTAGAGAATCTCAGGTTTTGCCATCTTTGCCCTTGTTTTGAACATTCTTGGGGAAATGAATTTCAATCTCATTTGAAAATGACAGATAAGAAAAGGAGCAGACTGTGGGTCACTGATAAAACCCGCATGGACAGGAGTTAGTGAGATCTCCAGTTCAACACTGATAACGGCTACCATCTCAGTAACCAGGTGCAGACAGCAGGGCTGGGAACTTGGGGAGAAGGTGCTATTACCCTCACATCTATGAGAACACTGAGGTTCAAAGACACATAACTAGTAAGGACAGAACTTTCAGAGCTTGGTCTTTCATTCGAAAATAACATGATACCTCTCAACAAAAAGGAAAAAGGTCATCCTTACTAGATTAAGCCATCTCTTCTCATCTTCCCTCACTTGAAAGGGCTCAGAATCTGCATATAATAACTGTATGGATTTGAAAACATGTTTTACATCCTTTTACTTCCCTGGGATCTTCCCTAGAATGCCAGGTTCTCAAGACTCTCCTAATTCATCCAAAGATCTAATGTGTAATTAATGATTGACCAGAACCTATAACAATTGCCTGGATCTTCATTCATTCAGTAATTAATTATTGTATTAATTAAATTAATAATTAATTATTTAAATTAACTAAATAAATTAACATTAATTAAATAATGTATTAAATGCCTTCATTTGATGTGCACTCTTCTATTTATGCAGAGGTAAAAAGAAAATACATATATAATATAGCCATACACACACACACACACACACACACACACACATATATATATATGTTTAAACTCCACCTTTGTCTTGCAAAGCTCAAGGGATACGTAGTAAATAGCTGTAACAATGTAAGAAAACCCATCTTATAACAAAGAACTACAGAAAATACTACAAGGAACATGGAAGAGAAGGGTAGTAACTCTACCATTAGCTTCAGAGAAACTCCAGAAGAAGGTAACATTGTATTTAAGTCTTAAAAGACAGGGAGGAATTTCTAGGCTGACCTCAACAGACAATTGCCAAAGAACCAACAGTCTAAAGCACATCCTAGACTTCCATTTGGGAATATATTATAGTTCCTGCAGTCATGTTAAAAAAAAAAAAAATAAGCAAACAGAAAAGAAACATGTCATCGTCACTGACTCATTAACTCCACACGGTAATGATAATATCAAATGAACAGTAATTATATGGCCAATAACAATAGCATCGTGAAACCAGACGACCTTAACAGAGACAAAAGTGAAAAATTCAATTAATCCATGAAATGTTTGTACTTCGCCCATGGAACTATCTTTTTCCCTGGGCTTCTGACAAACCAGATCTAGATTTCGCAAAGAGTCAGTATATAGGACCGAATTCTAATTCACCTGGATCCTTCCTGGTTGTTTGCTACTTAAAAACTTCAGCCTATATACACAGCTATGATTTAATAAAAAAAATAAAAAATTAAAAAAAAATTAAAAAATATAAAAAGAATAAATCTAAATCTAAATTTGAGTGTAAATACAAACAAACAAACAAAAAAAAAAACTTCAGTTTAGGGCGGCACCTGTGGCTCAAGGGGGTGTGGCGCCAGCCTCATATGCCCGAGGTGGTAGGTTCAAACCCAGTCCTGGCCAAAAACTGCAGGAAAAAAAAAAAAAAAAAACCTCAGCCTAAGATTATTCCCTTCCGGACTCTATAACACAACTTAGTTGAAAATGAAACAGACGAACTTTAAAGTCCCAGATGTAGACAAGTGTCCATAGGCTAAAATGCAGCTTACTAGGATATTCATATGTTTATTAAACAGGAACTTTGGCAAAAACAAAACTCTGAATCACTGAAAATAGATTTTTCTAATGCCTTATGTCTAAAAGGATTAACCAATCCATTTTGTAGAAGGAAAAGTAAAAATTCAAAGAACAGGTTCATGTGATACCTACCAGACTGGATCTCACAGGCTATTCATATAAACAAAGAATTTCGGGATCACCTTCTAAAAGGGAAATAATGACGCACCTTTAACCTCATTCCTAAAGGGACTTATAAACCCTACAGATAGCATCCATATTCCATTTCACATACACTCATTTTAGAAAGCAGAATGGCTCTGGTGACAGATTTCTGTGTCAGAGGGCACCTAATGTTGCTTTCTGGAGCAGGAATCCTGTTGGGAGACCATTGTAGTTTTATGGGGGCCATGAACAGTCCTGGGGTCCAGTGTCACCCCCAGGTGGGCTTCACATCCATCGATCCCTTCAGGTGTTATTTCCCTGGACACAAGTTGGGGATTGTCACTACACAAACTCACCGTATGAACCCAAGACACAATACTGATCACCACACAATTACATCATGAAGAATAACTATAATATTGTTCCTTTGCCTGCTTACCTGTACTACTAAAAATCATTTTAATTAGATTTGGAGACGAAAAAACTGCCATCATTTCAGAGAATGGCTACAGCTCTTCGTCCTCCCTATGTTATTTAAACTGGGCAAAGATTTTAGCTCTTAAAACTAACAGCCCAACAATAGCACCCATACAGATGCAGTCTTTCTGATGCAGAAATTAGTGCATTTCCAGAAAGCAACAGGTAAAGAAGAAAGAGAAGAGTCACAATCTTATGGATTTTTTACCCTAATGGAATGATTTTCAAGTTTCACCTCTTGTCAGACTGACCCAAGCATGTTCTAAAACGGTGCTACCAATAGCACAGTTCTCTGTACAAGGAATACCTAAGGAACCATTGGGGGGAAATAGGAATAAGTCCTGAGATTCACTGAAGAACAGCTGAAAACATCTCTCTGGGAAAGGAATTACTATTGATATTTAGATTTTGCTTATATGTAAAGCCTTCCCAATTTCTTATCAACTTATCATGGTCAGGTTCAACAGAACTTGTGGATTTTACTGTTAATACTGTGAGAATTTTTTTCCTGCTTTGTTTTGATTTAATGTATCTAGATATAGTACCTTAAGATTATGCCAGATAGGTATAGGGTATAGAATAAATTCCAATCTTTTGAAACACCTATATTACCGCGACTTATTCAAAATCCACTTCCAAACTTATCGAATCTGAGTGGCTGTTTTCACCATATCCTGCTTAGCAATCATACCTTTAGTATTAGTAAATTGGTCTCTTTGGGAATCTAAACTTAGGTGCATGTAACACTACATTTTGGAATTCATAATTCTTTCATAATCACCTCCCATTTGGCATCTGTGAACTCACAAAGGCAGGTTTCCTCAGTAAAGATCAGTTCAGAGGCCAGTATTTACATAAACAATTTCTGTTTGGAGTGCAGGTTTCTTCATGCACCAGCAACCTCTCCATCTATGTAGGTCTCCAAATTTCATGTTAAATAAATTTTAGCACTACAGAAATACTTCAAGCAATCGTCACTATTCTTTTTTTCAGCACAAAAAAGACATGTAGACAGACTGTAAAGAGATGTTTTGCGAATTTTTAATAAAATGAATGTAAGTACAATTTGAATTGTCAGTATTATTTGAGTTGCAGAAATAAATTGAGCCTTTTCATGTTGAACAATTTGAACTTTTCACATTGCCTCCATCCTTAGGTTAAGTATCTTTGGGAGTGGAGACTATTTACCTAGTTACCACATGATCCAGGAAATATCTATTGAATTAACTTTTTAGTCAACCTAACTTTGTTTCATTGTTAAATAAGGAAGTGCAATTTTGATTTCTCAGTCACAATAGGACTTTGACTCTGTCTTCTGTTAATTGTATTCCCAATACATTCCTAAATTCTTTGTTTATTGAGTCATTAATCATTAAAAAGAATAACGTAAAACATTGCTATAGTATTACCTTTCTAGAAGCAATTTATTGGTTTAAATTTAAGGTGTTTTTTTTTTGTTTTTTTTTTTAATTTCTATGTTTTGACTCAAATTTATATAGAGGGGTTTATTCTAAGGAGGAAAACTTCAGGGGGTTACAGATATTTGTAAAAGGTGTTCAGGTGCCATTGTTTGTAATAGTTGATAAAACGGGAAAACTTCAATGCCTATCGTTAGGAGACTGAGTGAATCCATTGTTCAACGTCCCTGCAATGTATAAACACAGTCCTGCTCTCCCCAAAAATGAAACATAACTCTCACCCTGAAGTGTGATCTATACTTAATGACTTGCTTCTGAAAAGTACATTATAAATTCGGGGGAAAAGAGCAACTTTGCAGTAGAGAAACCCGGCACGTATGCCACGAGCCAGGTGGTAAAGGCTAACATGGCCGTCATTCCGCTTGACAAGATGGGGTCTTGACACGACATGTTGAGAATGGCCCTTCTCCTCCTCTATGGCCTTTCTTCCAAAACCCTCTCACTCCTGGCTAACCACGAGAAAAATATCCGAAAAATCCCAGTCAAGCCACATTCTACAAAGAACCTGCCTAGTGCTCCCTTGAAACTGTACCAAGAGCATCAAAAATAAGGAAACTCTGAGAAACCATCATGGCCGAGAGAGGCCGGAGGAGATGCATTAAGAGTCAAGCGGTCTCCTGGAGGATCCTGGGACAGGAAAAGGCAAACTAAGGAAATCTGCTTCCAAGTCTGGAGTGCAGTGAACAGTCGTGTATCAATTTTGGTTCATTAGTTGTGACACGCAGCCCCTAGGAATGTAAGAGAGCAAATTACATGAAAGTGAGTCCAAGCCTGGGGGAATTCTCTGTACGGTCTTAACAACTTTTCCACAAATCTAAAATGATAGTAAAATAAAAAGTTTACTTGCAAGAACACAGTTGTGAAAAATGATGAGAAATAAATATGTGGACCACCTCCAGGTTAGGGTAGGAGCTTCCCTGGGCCCCCTCAGTACCCTGAGTTTTCTCCATCATAAGGCACGTATTACATATATTTACTCTTTTAATTGTCTTCCTCCCATTTCTAATGGCAGCAGCTGATACTCTCTGTGCAAAATCTCCCACCACGAGGCATAAATGGATTATTGTGTTGCCAAGTAGCACAAAGCCAGATTACAAAATTCTACATATATCAGGCTGTACCCGTTATTAGGGGTATGACCTTGGGCAAGTCAGTTTACAGCCCTGATACTCATTTCTTGAACTTTCAAATAAGGAAGGTCCCACATATATCCCATAAGTATTAATATATATAAAGCCCATAGGATAATTCTCTTTCTTTCTCTCTTTCTCCTCTCCACCCCATCATTCAAATGGAGTAGTAAAAATATCTATATTCGAACTGATATTCCTAACATATGAACAATATTTGCCATTTTAAGATTTGTACTTTCAATTATTTTAAATTTATTTTTTCTCATCCCTATTCACAGTTTTTAGGTAATGAAAATATATTATACTTATTAAAAATCATTAATAAACAAGAAAATAAGCAGGCATACATACAAACCTATGCTAACGTAACCAAGATGCTGAGAATGTTGTTCTGTTCTCCATAGAATTTACCACCCAGCTACAACAGGAGAGACCAAACCGCAGCTGAGAAGCTGAGGAACTGCTTTGTAAAGGAATAGAAACGTGCCTTAAGAATGCCTCTTCTTCTTAGCAAAGTATCTCAGGAATGGAAGAAAAAAAGTATCCAATGTACTCAGCTCTACTATGAAACTAATTTATGGCTTTCACATGAAGGCTATAACCCAACTATAGCACAAGACTAAGGGGAAAGGGCCAAGGAAGGGGAAGGGAGGGGGGAGGTTTTG
>CAUYPK010170395.1:0-26075 GCA_963574355.1 Loris lydekkerianus
TCTGTCTTCTTTAGAGAAGTTTCTCTTTTAGTCCCTTGCCCACCCTGAAATGGGGTCATGTGTTCTTTTCTTGCTAATAAATTTGAGTTCTTGGTGGATTCTGGTTATTAGACCCTTTTCGGAGGTATAACCTGCAAATATTTTCTCCCATTCTGAGGGCTGTCTGCTTGCTTTACTCACTATGTTCTTGGCTGTGCAGAAGCTTTTTGGTTTGATCAGGTCCCAATAGTGTATTTTTGATACTGCTTCGATTGCCTGGGGGGTCCTCCTCATAAAATATTCACCCAGGCCGATTTCTTCAAGAGTTTTCCCTGCACTTTCTTCAAGTATTTTTGCAGATTACACATCTCCATGTGCGGAGTGACCGCTGCTTGCCAAATTGTCATTTCTGGGTCTGACCAGTCAGCTTAGTTTCTTTCCTGCTTAATTTTGAACTAGTGGAGTGAAATAAATCATCAGATTATGAGTTACTATGTGAAAGGAAAAGGCTGTTGTTGAT
This sequence comes from Loris lydekkerianus, assembly GCA_963574355.1. Lineage (NCBI taxonomy): Eukaryota > Metazoa > Chordata > Mammalia > Primates > Lorisidae > Loris > Loris lydekkerianus. The sequence continues at coordinate 500 of CAUYPK010170395.1, forward strand.
ATGCTATGGTGATTTAGTTCTTTCCTTCTTACAGAAGTATCAATTTAAGTCACCTCACCCCCACACTAGAGATTCAGCATCTTGGTAGACAGGTCTTTTTCACAAGCCTCCAAGGTTCCTTAGACTGGGATGTTACTCAAAGTACATTAAAACACGGTATACTTTTAAAAATGAACTATTTCTGTAATCAGAGTGTATTGATGTATTCTAAACCTAGTAAACTTCTCTAACCTTTTGAGTGCCCTTAAAAAAAATTACTGTGTGAACACTGTGTGTGGCATGTTATAAATATCTAACACATTAAATTCTTAGGAGTTATTCAAGTATATACAATAAAAGATAAAATTTATAAAAAAGAAAAATTTCATTGAATGAATGAATATATGAATGGATAAAAGAACACAGCTTGCTCAGAAAAATGATTCTATGTAATTGACAGGTAAGGAGTACTATTAATTTTTCTTAGTATTTTTATTTAATAAAATACACTTAACACTTGTGGCCATATTCTAATCTTTTTTGATAATGCTGAAAATACTTTCATATCCCATCATGTCATAGTATCATCTTATGCATATTGATATCATTACATTAAAAAAGCAGAAAGGGCCAAGCTAGCCAGTGATTAAAATGGTGGACAAATCAGCATTTCATGAGACCATTGAAACAAAGCTTCTGAAGATCTTTCTTTTGTTGTTTTTCATACAAAATCTCTTAAGGGAAAACCAATGACTATATTTGTCACTATACATGTAGTCATCTGGACACAATGAGCGGTGGAAAGTAATTAGGAATGAACAGAGACAGCATTGTGGAGAAAGACAATGCTAATGAGTGGAATATTTGTGAGTCTAATTACGTTTGTGAGGAAAAAAGTATTTTCCATCTTTTTTCAGCCCATTAAAAAATTTTTGACATTGAAAAACACTTTTTGATGTAATTCATTTTTTGCCTGGAACATTTTGTACCTCCAATCCATATGAATTATTATTTCCTTCCTCCCCTTCCTCTCCCTTTTGCTTTGGCATTGTTAGGATAGCTGTTAAATGTTTCGTCATGAATATGTGCTTTGTGGCTGGAATCGACACCAGAGTTACTTCTTCATGTAACATTGTTATGTCTTTTTCCATCCAGATTTCTGCACATTCCCCCAAATTTTTCATTTTGCTTTACTCTGTCAAAGCACCACTTGGGCAGTTCCAGGTTTTTGCACTTCAGTAGATAGAATTCAAAGCTGCAAGTCAAGTCTCACAGCTATTTCTTTTTTCTTAAATACAGCAGGCATTATGTGGTTCTTGGCCAAACCAAAATACATTAGAAAATGTATTTTTAAATTCACAGTACAGAAAATCTTAGCAAATATATCATTACTTTTCTGCATTTGCTAATATTGCTTACCCTCTTTCTACATGAAAAGGGGTAAGAAATATAGACTCTATAATAGCAATTCCACTGTGGTGCTGACTTATGTCTACCAACTGCTGCTGTATCTTGGAAATGAAGCTATTGCCGAAAGGACAAGGCTATTCGGTATTTACCCTAGATTCTCTCTATGTCTTTTTCATTTATCTATTCCCTTCATAATCTAAAAGTGATTTGAAGTTTTTCTCTTTCAATTAGCTGACAGTTTTGATCTTTGAGAAGCAAGAAAATTAACACTAGAACAGACTTTCCAGAAAGTTTTTAAGGAAGAGTTTTATTCTAAATTATAAGCATCTCTCTCTTATCTCATGTTGCTCTTCAGCAGAAAAGGTTTCCATTAGAATTTTCCAATTATATATTAATATTCATTTAAACAATCCTGATTCAAGAAATCAAATGTCTGTTTTATGACAGAGGATATTATTGGCAGTCATTTTACTGTTTTTCTTTTTTTCCAGTTGTTTTTGGAAACTTCATTCTTTTTAGAGGTGTAGAAGTCTGCTCTATTAAAAGGGGATATGTTTCTCTTTTTCTTTAAATAACAACTAAAAGGATTAAAAGACAGTAGGTAACAAAATAGTGACAGCCTTGAGATCTGAGCATACATTCTATGATGTATTCTATATTATAAATCTTAGTAAACTGACTACTTTGGAGGCAAATTCTGCTTCTCTGCAAACATATCAACTCTATTCCACCTTCCACCCTAATTACTCAAATAACTACTTTAAATCCTGTCTTCTTTGGGGTTATTTACATACATTTCTAGTATACCTTTTTTACTTACTTTTTGGACTTTTCGTTTCTGGAAAAATTATTTGTGGCACATCAGCCAATGGGCTTTGTAATCATGTACACAGTCAGAGCACACTGGGGTTAGTGGATAGAAACGCTATGTAAGTATAATGTCTATGGACACTATGAGGTCACAGAGGAGACATAATTTACTTATATGAAATGGGTAAGATACAAAAATCCAAAATAAAAAAAAAAAAATCACTGATAGTTGTTAACTCAGATGAGCCCAAGCCAGTGCCTTGGAAGTTGGGAGTAAACCCTAGGAAAGAGCTGTGACCCATCAACATGACATGAGGATGAGGATTCCAACCCATCTTTTAACATGAATAGAGAAAAGGAGACTTTAGAGTATATCTTATAACAGAAATAGAGAAGAGCAATGTCCCAAAACAGCCATCAAGCAGCGGTGTATACTAACAGCCCAATTAATTTACTAACACTGTGAGAAATCTTACGGAGACTTTAAGAAATACTTGAGAGGGAGAGAAAAAAAAAGGATCCTAAAAATGTACAAGATTCTGAAATTACATAAATTAGAACTGCAATGTAACCTTATTATTTTATGAGACTTGGTGAGTGGTATTTGGATAACACAGATGCTTGGACAACAAATATGAAACAGTGTATTAGTCAGCGTACCAGTTAAACTGATGTAGTAAGGAAGATTCAGTTTAGACGTAAATATTAACAAATTCAATAGTATATTTGAGTTTTCTGTTCAATATGGTTTTTGATTATAGGAAGATATGCTTTTGTTTTTCTGACAACTATATACTGATGAGATATTTTCCTTGGCCTCTACCTTTGCTGATTTTTCAAAAACGTAGTGTCTTTTTATCAAATAAAGACTAAGGCTTTAAAAAATCAAAGCCAAAAACATAATCTTTATTTTATTTTACACACTACCTCTAGACATATATGAAAACAAAAGACATAATTACATATTGGGTGGGAAAATCAACACTTGTTTTTCCATAAAGTTATTTATTATTAATTTTATGTACATTACCTGGATTCTATTTAACTACTTTTTACACTTTTAGTCACATATTTGTTGATTATATTAAAAAGAATAGGCCAGACTGGGCATAATGAGTCCTGAGTACTATTTAACCTTTGCTGCTGATTTATAGGATTTTTATTATTATTATTATTATTTTGAGACAAAAATCTCACTTCTTTGCCCCTGGTAGAGTGCCATGGTATCATAGGTCACAGCAACCTCTTATGCTCAAGTGATTCTCTTACCTCAGCCTCCCAAGTAGCTGGAACTATAGGTACCCGCCACAATACCTGGCTATTTTTAGAGGCAGTCTTGCTCTTGCTCAGGCTGGCTTCGAACCTCTGAGCTCAAGCAATTCCAGAGTGCTAGGATTACAGATGTGAGCCACCGCACCTGCCCCAATTTATAGGATATTGTCTGTAAGTAATCTAAGCTCCAGGCTTTTTTTTTTTTTTAATGTAGAAAATGAGCATTGTATCCAGGCATAGCAGATTACCACACACACAACACATATTTATTATCTTGTAAGTTTTGTAAGTCAGAAATCTCAGTCCTTAGCTGGGTCCTCTGCTTCTATCTACCAGGTATCGAGGTATTGGCCAGGTTCTACTCTCACCTACAGGCTGGACTAGGGAGAAATTTGCTTGTGAGCTCATTTTGATTATTAGTAACATTTATTTCCTTATGGCTATATGAATGAAGGGCACAGGTTCTGTTGACTGTCCCTAGAGGCTGCCTTTAGAGGCTGCCCACAGTTTCTTGCCTTGTGGACCTCCCCACAGGCAGTTCATTATGTGGTTATTGATTTCTTTAAGGAAAGCGAGAGAATTTGTTGGTCTGCTAAGACAAAGTATTATATGGCTAAAGGTAACCATGAGGATGGCATCCAATCACCTCTGATATACCCTGTTCATTAGAAACAAGTCATACGTTGTACCTTATTCCAGGGGAGGAGACTGCACAGGAATATTACTCATTGAGGGTCATATGGGACAGGAGGATTTTGAACCAGCTGAGCTTTAGGTTTTCTTCCATATTATTTAATTGAGAGAATAATGATGATCGTCTAATTTTTAATTTTAAGTTACAGTCTCTGAACTCTCAAGGTTTAGAAAGGTCTCTGACATTCTTACAGACTCAGAACTAAGAAAGCCTTAGTACATTTTCCATGAGGTCAAATGTAAGCAAAGGACTCTCACTCAAGAGTGCCAGGGCCCTATGAGAAAGAAAGAAAAAACAAACAACCAAACACAAAAAACAGCCAAGATATCCTACAAAAAGCCCAGGCTTGGCTGCATGGGGACCATGAACAAAACTGAGATAAAAATCATAACATAACTCCTAAAAAGATGGAAAAATGGGAGGCTTTTTTCCTAATAGAATCAGGTTATACTGTGTTCAGAACTTGGGAAACAAACCTTTGGCTTTCTTATGCCAACTCTGATTGATCGTAGTGGCTGCCTGGAGACTATGTTGGGAAACAACATTTTAAGAGTGCTTTGGCTGAGAAAAGTATCCTGATAGATTAACCACGTTGCAGGAAATGACAAATGTTTCTGCAGAAGCAAAGATAATTTTCCTTCTTCCTCCCACTTTTGAAGGTTCAATAATTTGAGCCTATAAAGCAAGCCTTCGTAGGCTAAGGGAAACTTTCCCTTTGCTCTCTGAAGTACCCTGAAAATTACTGACCAAAGGTTGATTAATAGGAAAAAGGGGCATAAAAATGTATTTAATCACAATTTTATGGGACAACAAGAACTTCAGAATGAGGACACAGAGACACAGGGAAAACTGTTCATTGTCATACTTAGGTTTAATGTAGTATAGACAGCTGCATAAAAATATGGTTGGACAAAAAGGATGCAATGTAATGCTAATACTGGTCAGGAAACCCAGCCAGGCCTGTCTGGGGATTCTTCTTGTTCTCTCTGTACATCATTTCTTCCCCTGGGTGCGGGACAGGACCCTTTCTCAAAGTAGGGTCTTAGGACCTATAATCAAACAAGCTCGTTCAGAAAATTTCCTTATGGCCAGTGTTTATACGGAAGAATGGGGGAAATGTTGCAGTAATATTTTCAGGTTTTATGGCTGCCTTTTTGGAAAAGTGAATCTGGTTTCTATGACTTGCCTTGCAGAAGAGAGATTCTAGTTTCTATGGCTACCCTGAAGGGAGAAGGAAGGTCAGGGAAAGGCGAGCAGGGAGATGTCAGGAAGAGTCTTTTTCTTCCGAGGCTTCTTTCTGAGCCCCAACCCTGACAGTGGACAGGTGAACAGGAGAAAAGATATACAAGTTTATTATGTGTACATGTGCACAGGAATCCAACAAAATGGGACTCTAAAGACAAGATGCTTAAAACCTGAATAGCATTTGGAGCCTCAGAAAGAAACAGGGACTTGAAAGCTCCTGGACAGTGGTGGCACCAGGCTATGGGAAGGAGAGCGGAGGAAATGCCTGTCAAGCAGAGCCTGTTTGCATCTGCTATTTACTTCACTAATGTAGTTTTCCTCTGCAGATGCAAATCTTTCCCACGAAAAGACAGCTTTGCTGAGCTATTCCTGTGTCTGCAGCCCCTCTGAATAGCCATCTCAAAATATGCCAAAGAAGCACACTTTGGGGTGGTATATTTTGGTTTTCCACATTGCACTGCAGATTTGCTGAATCTGCTCTGGATTTTCTTATCCAATAGTAACTCTCAGGGCAGAGGGCAGCTATTCTAAAGGCAGCTGACTGGGATGAAAGATGCACCCCGGCAAGGCGTTCATATTATTAACTCATTCATCCTCCTATAGACTAATTTACTTATTGGTCCCATAAAAAGTTATTGAACACCAAGTATATGTTCCAGACACTTGCTGTGCTTGATTGTCAGGTTGTTATGGATTTAGTGACCTCACCTCTCAACATAAGCATGTAATAGCTCCCGGAGACCCCAAAAGCAAAGTAGCTTCCTCTTACAATTGATAGCGTTCAAGGCAAATGAAAGTACTGGTGTCACTAGGTCTGATTACTCGGAGTGTCAGAGAAATGATTAACAGAAACTAAAGACATGACGTTTCGATTCAGATGATTCCTTCTGGATTTTGCAGAACTGCATAGTTAGAATAGCTTCATTGTGATCTTCAGAAGAAACCACGCCATGAAAATTCAGTTTAAGCACAGGTTAGAAACAGTCGCTCCATAAGGAAATATCTTAACTTCTTAAGTTCTTAAGCTCTTAAGCTCTTCTATGGCAAATTGCATAGAAAAAATTTTTTTTAATTTTTCATGGGCTGTGATTTCATCTTTTTGACACTAAGAAAGTAAAATGCCTCCAGGTAGCTATCCCTGAAGCCCCAAGTGAGAGAGATTTTCCACTCATATTCTTTTCAGTAATAAAGAGCTGCTGGAAGCACTATAGAAATGTTGTTTTTTAGTGAATGTGCCAATATACCTGGCCTTGCTTTCAAGCACTGAGTGATTCCTTTGAATTGTGTTTTCAGCCAAAAATAGGGTTACTCATAAATTGCATGAATACCTTCCAGCTCATAATTGCCAGGTTGCAGTCTTGAATGTTAGTCATCAAGCCTAAACTCTTTTTATATTCCCTAAACATCAAATTGGTATAATCTTCTTATTCTTCCTTCTCAGCACACCCCCTCCCCCTCCCTTCATCACCCTTGGAGACAACACACACACATACACACACACACACACACACACACACACACACACACACACACACACGGAGCATGGAATTTTTCTGTTCATCACAGTGGGTTACATGCAGTGATTGTCCCATGATACTGAGCTTTGCTGAACATAAGGTTTCAGTCTGAATGACATGCTTTCTCACCTCCTTAAAAATATCTATTAACAGTTACTGATAAGCTCAGGATTATTTCTGTAGAGAAATCCATTTAGGTTCAAGGTAAATACATAGAAACTGACAAGCAATTAAGTCAATTTTTTTTTTTTTTTTTTTTGCCTTTGGTGCTACTTGTCAGATATTTGAGGAAGATATTTTAGGAAAATAGCTTTTGGTAAACAGAAAAAAATATCCTTTGCCTTTCCACTCCTGAGCTCTTATTTTTCTAAAACATACAGACAATGCAGTCATTAGCTACTGGAAATTAAAAGAAATAACGAGAAATTACATATAGTCAGTGAATAATCTGTACACGGATGAACAAAGTAACTTTTAATTTACAATAATAAGAAAATTGGACTCAACTAGGATGGCAAAATTCTGTCAGTAACAGCTAATTTCCATAGTAATAATGCCTCATTCTTTTCAACCAAAACAAACAGTTCAATCAACATTCAGTATGTTTCTGTTTCAAAAACAAGATTAATAGTATTCATATATGGAGAAAATAGCCACCTACCTTCATTCATTTGAAATGTTCAGTTTCCACCACCCCAAGATCATTTAAAGCTGCCTTTCAGCTTTAAATTCCATGTTGATTACCATACTGCCCTACTGGGAAGAACTTTCATAGGAGATGTTGGACCACACAGAATATCTTGAGGATATCAGGTAATTAGTGAAGGTATAAAACTAATATGAATGTCACCAACTTTGCGATTTTCTTCAGAGTTGATTCTGGGTTACCTGTGTATATCTACTGTTTGTTAAACATAGAGAAAGAAACAAAACAAATTTAGGAAAAAGGATTCTAAGTTAGTACAGATTAATGTACTATAATCTTGTAGTTATATATGACTTTCCTTGAGAACTCTACCAGTGCCAAAACAGTTGAAATGGAAAAAACAGGGCATCATGTTTTTAGTCTTTTTTCCCCAGGCAATTGGCCTTCTATACATTCTGCTATATTTAAATGTCAAGGGGTTTGTTCCATTTACAAGGTTTAAAATCAGAATTTTATTTCCCTCTACTTAGTCATGCTGAGATGGTGCAGTGTCTACATCTGTGTTCTACTGCTGATCAAGTTCAACAGAGAACTATTCAAAGGCAAATGCCCACTATCTGTTACTATGATATGACATTCCCCCTGCCGGAAGCCCATGGACACAATCAGTACTTTTTTGTCACTTGCCTAAGAACCTAGCTAAGGCAACCCCTTTTCCCCATAAACCAGTCTCCTTATCATGGATCTCCAGGTCTTCACAGAGGTGAAGTGTAGAGAGCATAATTAGAAACAACCCCTGTGGGGAGAAAAACATATCAAGGAATGGGAAAGGTCATTCCCTAAAGGCTAAATGATCCACATTCTTATCTTCCCAGGTCATCCCTGACTGTAGAGTGTGAAAAGACAAAAAAAGAGTGAATTTCTGACACTGAAAAGAAAAAAAAAAAAAGAGAGAGGGAAAGGAAAAGAAAAGAAAAGAAGAACGGTAAAGATAGAATAACATAAAATCAGCAGATTCTAATGAGAATTAACCACTGAGCTACAGCACCAAGCCGAGAAGTAGGAATCATGTTTTAAGCTATTTTAATCTATTTCTTCATAGAATAATTCTACTGTTTCTTCTTGACCCTCATTGGGATTCCTTTGCTAGAGGGTTTGATTTTCCATGAAAGCTGGAATATGTCATCGACATCTCTAATTGTAGTGTACACCTTTTCCAGACAGATAATCAGGACATGAAGTCTAAGGAAGAGACTTTTTTAAAAAAAAACTGAGCCAACTACAGATTAATTAGCAAATACAGTCACCAAATATAATAATAAAATTGTTAATACCCGCCACCAAATATGTGACTATGCTCCTTACATTCTTACCTTGAATATTGGGAAGTCTTATTATTGTCCACTGAATAAATGGACAGGGGGGTAGACAGAAGGAAGGATAAAACATTTAGTATAGATTTGAGTGAGTTGATTCACCCAACCCTGTGTCCAGGCTAAATATAGTTGACTTGAATCTAGAGTGGGGTAACTTAGAAGCTTATGCTGAACCCAAGTCACACAGAGCCTCACAGATCCTGAAGAATCCAGAAAGACCATGAGGCCCATAGGATCAGATTTGATCAAGACAGCTAAGCCACATCTCAGCTTTACAAAATAGGCGCCCAAACTTGAGGACTTTTTAAGTAATTTGACAAAAACGTTGCTTGAAATAGAACTTTAACACTGTGAAACAATTATTTCAGATAAAGTTGTTATTGAACATTAGAAGAAACAAGAATTTTTCCTTTAATATGTTTGACTCCAGTTCTTATCATCAAGTTCTGTTTCACTTCATTTGGCTCTTCTATATTAAAATGGCTAAACACTAATTTAAATAGCATCAACTTTTACCCCAATGATATAAAATGCTAGGATTAGAGAATGTGCCAAAACAAGTATCACATTAACCAGGCTTTTAAATTCTTATTTTGAATTCATGAATTTGGCATGACATATTCACTAGTGCAGGTAACTATGGCCTTAAAATACTCCACTTAATCTTGAAGATGTTTTAACCCTTCCCATCTACAATAGCTTTACCCAGCAAAAAATAACTAGTAAGGATACCAATATTGAATAAAAAAACTAGAATTATTTAGCCACTGCAGCACATCATTTACACTTCTTAGAGGTTAAGTAAAAGGAATAGGGTCTCAAGAAAGACAAAACTGTAGAAAAAAAAAAATAGAAAAATAGATGCCAGATTTAGAAAAGCAGAATGTTGAAGACATTTCTTTAGTTATATGACCTGACAAGACAGTAAACTTCAAAGATACAAGAAATCAGCTTCCAAAATTTTTTTGACATAACTGAAGCAAAATACAATGTTTCATTGAACAAAATATTTTGCATTGATGCTGCCATGTAATAAATAGCACTAAAGAAGTAATAGCCGAGCCTTATAGGATGCACTATGTATTTTGATTCAGTTCTCCTTGGATGAGAACTTTGAATGAAAATACATAAAATTCTTAAATATCCTTTACATTAAACACTATTTCAGGTGAAATAAGTGAAAACAAATGTTAATTTTTCTTAAATTGATGTCAATTATTAAACTTTTACTTAAAAACATATAGTTACCCTGTGAATCATTCCCACAGACTTGTTAGTTTTCTAGCACGTATTGTTGCTGTAACAAATCACCACAATTATAGTGGTTTAAAACAATACAAATTTATCACACTGCAGTTCTGCAGATCAGCAGTTTAACTGGGTCTCGCTGGGTTAAAATCAAGGTTTCATTCAACAGGGTTGCTTTTTTTTTGGGGGGGTGGGAAGCTCTAGAGGAGAAATGAATAGCATGCAGTTGTTGGACTAAGGTCACTGTTTTCTTGTCAGCTGTCAGCTGAGGGCAATTTCCAGCCTCTAGAGACCACCCTCATTCTTTGGCTCATAGTCACCTACCTTCTTCTCCAAAACCAAGAGCCTGTCATGTCCTCTCCCTTCACATCTCTCTGACCTACTCTTCTCCCATTCAAGTACTAACCTGGTCTGACCCTGCTTAGCTTCTGAAATCAGAAAAGATCAGGTGTGTTCGCGATGGTATTGCCAGGGACACCTCTGGCCTCCCCATCTCCTCCCACTTCTCTTAATTTAATTACATCTTCAAAATTCTCTTCTTTGTGTAAGAAAACATATTCCCAGGTTCCAGTGATGAGGTGCCAGATTGTGCATAACGCAAAAATGCTATGAAAATACACACTTTCCCAAAGCCTCCAGAAGCATTCTTTCTTACTGCAGAACATATATTGGTACACAAAATATTTTAATTCATTTATAGACATAATTTAATTAAATTGAGTGCTTGTTTATCTTTAGTCTTTTTAAAATGTGTTTTTTTTTTTTATGAAAAAGAGATTTCGTAAATGGTAATGCTCTGTCATTTATTCTGGCCATAACCTCTTTTCCATCACAGATCCTCCTCATCCTTCAACACTGATTTTATATGAAGCCTTCTTTGACCATCTGGACCAGGAGAGGTCCTTCATGCCTCTGAATTTAGAACACCTGTGTCATCCATTCACTTAACCATGCATATATTTATTCTCTCATTTCACAGTTATTATCATTTCAACATAGTTTAGGCCTTGTTCAAGGTTATAGTTTTAAGAAGCTAGTAATTTTTTTTAGAATTATTATATGAATTACATGAGTTATTATGCAGATGATAACTCCTCTAAAATAATATGTGCTTTTCTAGTCTTGAATGAGCCTGAATGCAGGAAACAGTTACGTGTTTTTTATACATTCATGTAATTAATATGGGATTAGTTACAAAACAATACCCCAAAATGTGGTGCTTTGACATGCTAAACTAAAAAAGGTCTCTCTGACCTTCCTCTCCCATCCTGTCTCTCAATTCCCTGTTTCTCCTAGAGCACAGGATGAAATTATATTGTGGAATTTTCTTATCTGCCTAAAGTCTACCAAGTGTGTCCAAGCTGTGGCTTGTGGGCAGCATGTGGATTATGTAAGAACTTTTTTGCTTATTCGTAGAGGCAGGTATCATGAAAATTATGCATGGACCTCCCTTTTTACTCATCATCTTTTGTTAGTGTTTATGTGTTTAATGTGTGGCCCCCAAAACAACTCTTCTTCTTCCAATGTGGCACAGAGAAGCCAAAAGTTTGAACACTCCTCCCACCAAAAATGACACAGTGACTACCTCTGATCCCTTTTATGAGTTTTCCTTAACAGAATTTATGTTGCAGGAAGAAAGACTGAAGTCTGTGAACACACCTGGACAGACTTTTGTCACAAACCACTGTTCTATGGGTGCAACAGATTTTGTCTCATGCCATTGTATGTCCTTCCCACTGACTGAATTTTCCCTACAATGCCTTTCCTAACCTCCCTTAAATGATTTCACATTGCCTCATCTTCCTTTTTTCTAAGAAGAAGGACATATAAGCATTGGATGGCAGGGGAATCTCTGTGATTTTTCCTTTATACACATTAGTAAATTTGCAAGCCTTTTCTCCTACTAACCTGCCGTTGTCAGTGATTTTTCAGCTAATCTTCAGAAGGTGAAAGGGAAGTTTCCCTTGGCCCCTAGAGTATATAGGAATTCACTTAATTTTTGTTGTATACATAATAAAATACTAATACAGAATCTGTAATAGAACTCTAGAAAGAAATGATTTTCTTGGTTTGATTGAATTTACTTCAAAATCAATTGAATGCTATCCTTACCACTAATAAAAGACTATACCTGTTATAATTTAAGTTTTTAAACTCAAAATTGCCAGATAAAGAGTACAAATATTTGGAATTACAGAAAATAAATTTCTTCCATACTACCCCTGCAACATCGTTCATGCGTCAAGAAACTTAGATTGAATGTTTCAATATATTCTCTATATTAAAGACTAGTCTTTCTAAGTTAGAAGGTCAGTCTTCCTCCAAATGATCAGATAGACGAATCACATTTAACATAGCAAGAAATGCTTAGGGGCTAAAATAACCATAAACCATGAGTGTATTGAATTGATCAATTTTATACCAAAATGAGTAACAAGAAAAAATTAAAATTACCACAAACTATCAAAATGTAAAAGTATAAACATATGTAAAGAGAGTAGATTTTACTCTGGAGTTCCAAAATAGTTTGTAGAGAATAATCTTTTATTTTTCTTTTTAAGTTTATTAAGAAGACTAAATTCTACAACTAAGAGAAATAGTGCACGTACAAAGTATCATTGCATATTTTTAAGGACTATTTGGTCATATGAATAGGCAGATGATATGGATTTAGATTTTATTTCTATGGCTTAATGTAGTCAAAAACTGGATGAGTTAGATTACAGGATAAATCCTAAATATAGTAGAATCCCTATTGTTGACTACCTCCTTAGATTGACCACTTCCTTAAATTGACTTAATTTTCAGAGAGCAGACATGCACATGTACAGATCAGTACAGCAGACCTACTTCCTTATGTTGATCACCTCCATATGTTGACCAGTTTGTTACAGTCTTTGGGGGGGGTCAATGTACAGAAGTTAACCTGTATATGAGGTAATACTAGTATAAATCATATTATATGCAAGACAGAAAAATTTTTTTAATATTTAAATCATTTATTCTTTTATTTATTCAGTAGTTCAACACATAATTTTTGTGCTTGGAATATAAAATAAAATATAATACAATATATAATAAAATATGAAATCATTATATTAGTCATAAATTTTCACTGAAAAATTATTTTCTCAGTTTTTAATACAATTCATAGCATGAGTTTTTAAATAGTCCAAAATAAATAGAGAAAACATATTCTATATACCTCAAGACATTAGAGATTTTAAGTATTTTATTAATTATTCTTAAAATATATTTATATGATATCATGGGTCCTAATTTGTGGTTCATAAAATCAGGTTACTACACTTGTCAGAAATTTTTTACTTAAGTTCTACTCTCTTACTGTCATCTAGAATGGGTTAAATGACATTATTGCAAAAAAAGGTAGGCAAAGGAGATGTGCTTTTGTTGCCTAATATTTCCTGAAGTTAAAACTAAAAAAAATACTACCAAAAAAATTTCTTCAAATTAACAGCCAATGTAGAAACATAGAAATAGTGTTCATGGGTCACTAGAAGCACTATTCTGTACTGACTTTGTAAGGATAGCTTTATAAAAGTAAAAGAATAAAATAAAAAAGTACAGAGTCTAAGCCCAAGAGGTCAAGATTAAAGAAAATCATAAAAGATTTCAGATATATCCTCAGACAATTGTGTGTTTCTCATTACATTAGATGAACATTAATACTATGTCAGTTTACTTTTTGAAATGATTTCTGAAGCAATATAATTATACAAATAAGGGATTTTTAAATTAGAAAAAGTTTTATTTAAATTTTTCATTTTTAAACCATGACCAAAATAGATAATTTTCTAGGAAAAGTAATTGATCAAAATATAAAATTAGGATTTCTTTCAAAAACTATTTCCAAAAATAGGCATGGACTTACATGATTTAGAGAACAGTTCTTTTAATGCTTGAATGTAAAAGAGAATGAAAAATGAGAAAAATGGAAAGTTACAATTTATTTCAATTCATCTGGTGATGTTTCCATATCCATAGATTCCAAACCTGACAAACATCCCCTCTCCAATGGACAGAACCAAATCTTACATACAAATATGGACACTAAAATAATAGTGCCTCAAATTTATTACTATATCATAAGAATATCATAACTTTAAATAGGTACAGTAAATATAGACACAAAGAATGATGTTTCAATATTAGAATAATTTATTGTATTAATAAGTCAAAAGTTAAAAAACAAGAGATTTGTGCAATAGATTATTAAGCATTTCTTAATAAAATGTACTATTTGTTCTAAGAAGCTAATATGTCTTTCTCAAAACTACTAGTTGCATGCTTACTTTCAGAATGAAAAAATAGAATTGTCACAGTGTATTCTGTACAGTTTCTCTGAGAGTCCTGCTGAGATCCAGCCTGGTTACCCACAGAGTTAACCGACTCTAGAATGTAGCCTAGAATTGGCTTTTCCTCCATCCCCATTTTCCTCTCACCAGAATCCTCATTTTCCTTGGATTAAATCCCAAAATAAACTACTTTGCACAAAAAAGTTTGCCTTCCTAGGGTAATCTGGACTAATATACTTTTGGACACCTAATAGGACTGAAATATCTTTAATTTTTTTTTTATACTTAGAAAGTTATTTGTGGAAAAGTGCAATTTTTCTCTTTAAATCTTTGAAGAACATTCCCCATTGCTGTCTTGTACTGAGTGTTACTAGTGAGAAGTGTGATGTCAATCTGATACTTAATTTATTTGTAGTCTCTCTCTCTGTCTCTGTCTCTGTATAACTTTTTATTTTTTTCTTAGCCTTTGATGTTCTTAAATTTAATGTTAATAGATTTAGGAGTAAAGTTTTCTTACTTCCTGTTTGACATTCTGATCCCTTTCAACCTGAAGTTTCATGTCTCTCAATACTTCTGGGAAGTATTTGGTCATTATTTACTCAAATTTTTCATATATGTGATGTTTTCTTCTTTTTTCTTCTAAAAATCCTACTAAATACATTGACTCTTTCATATTCATTCTCCCTATTCAATTCCAGTCTTAATCTTTTTCTTTTCTTATGTTTTCATGACTCCTTTTAGGAAAATTCCTTAAAATGATTTCCAAGCACATTTAATTTGTTCTTCATTTACATCCAGTCTCGTTAATATATCCACTGAGTGCTTTATTTTTACAAAATTGTATTTTTCAAATTCATGTACGAATTTATCCTTGGCCCTAAATATTAGTTCTTATTTCATTCTCTCAGTAATTCTCTGCATATACAAATTCTCCTAGACTTCCAATGTGGTTACATCTGGATAAACCCATCATAAGTTAAAAATATCCTAAATCAAAACACGTGATGGATTTATCTGGATATAATCTCACTCAAAGTTGAGGAACATATTAAATGCTTATCACTTTTGCCCTATCATAAAGTTGAAAAATCGTAACTGTTGTAAATCAAAGTCTGTTAGTATTTATTAGGTTTATTTGTTGTATATTTGTAGGGTGCAATGTGATATTTTGATCTATGTACAAATGGTAGAACAAGCCTAACAAGTTAATTAACATATTTCTCACCTCACCAACTTATCTTTCCTTGTGGTGAGGTTAAAACACATTCTTTCTGAAATTATAAAACATACAATGTATTATTAACTATTGCATTTGTTTTGATGTTTCATTTATTCCATAAATTCTGCTTCTCCTAATTTAAGTCATTAAGTTTATTATCTTAGTTAAAATTCTTCAATGTAAAAGGTAACCTGCAAAATTTTCTTATGAGGTCATCTAACTCACTTTTGTATTGTCTGAGTCTGTCCTGCAGAGTAAAGATGGAGCAAAGGTTCAGCCCAGAATTAGGCAACTCAGTCTGTGTTTGCTGCATTCTTTTCAAAAGGCCCTTTTGGTTGTAATTAACTGAAAATCCTTCAAAGTGCTTTAAGAAAAGGATAATTTTGTTCATATTTTCTGTAACTTGTATGGGCCATGGGGTCCTATTCACACAGCTTCTCTGATTCTCCTTTTGTACCAAATATTTATTGATTAGTGTTATGTGCCAGGGCACTCTACCCATTACCTGGTAAGAGCAATGCACAAGATGAAGTCACTACACTCATTGTTCCACCTCGTGGAGTCTGGTTCCTCTACATTGCCTTGCATTTCTCTCATAATCATTCAGCTGATCAGCCAATATCTCTATATTTATGTTTCCGATGCCCAGAGAGGACATATGATTCACTGACTCACGGGGGATTATCTCCTAAATTATAGTATATAAATTAATGATTCTTAGATAAGGTGCAGGGCCATATCTAATAAGTCATGGACAGGAGCAGAGTGAGTCTGGCCACAGACAGACTTTTCCCACAGTAAAAGTGGTAGATGACACAGGTTCCATGGAAGAGGGCAAATGTAGATAGGTGGCATAAACATAAATTGTGCATCTGCATTATAATACATTCTACTTTTTTAAAAATCCCCAAAGACTAAGGACATATCCTATGCATTGGGGCTCAGGAAACACACTTCAAAATAAATTCGTATGCCATTTCTCCTACTAATCTGCCTTTTGTCAGTTGATTTTCTGTGAACTTTCACAGAGAAAAGGGAACATTTCCCCCAGCCACTAAAGTTGTGGCACTGTGAGAAGGAAGCCAAAGCTGTTCTGATCTGCTGGAAGGCAAAGTTAAGGGAACCCAGTACCTGACAAGTGCAGAAAAATAAAAGATCCTTATTAGCTGGGTTCCTAGACTCTCTTTCCTTAGAATCTGGTCAAGTGGATGGTAAAAATCGACATTTGTCTTGTCTTTACTTCCAAAATCTTGATTAATGGGAGAAAAGGATTTGGTTGACTAGTCTTGGGTTGTAGTGATTCTGGTGCACCTTTTTTTTTAATGTATATCCATATCGTCTGATACTTTTCCTCTCAGAAGCAGTCTTTTCCTTTGTCTTTTTGTGTTGTCATGTCACAAAGAGGGGCATTGTAGGCTAAAATATAAACCTAAAATACTTACCAGTCCACTGTTTGAGCTGGTCCTGCATACTTGGTCATTTTTGTGGTTCTAAACACATTAATATTTATTTAGACAAACTTTGCTGTGGATACCCCAAATAAAAAATGGATGAGGTGCCTCTGTTGTCTTGTTTTATGTCCTTGAAAACTTGGTTTATGAACAACTAGGAATACCCTTTCTTGGTCTTTGCCATGTGGAGCATGATTTTTAGGTGATGTCCATTGTCTGGTCTATAAAGATTAGGAACTTCCACACATGTAAGATTTGAAGCAGCATACTTTTTGTTCTAAACATATCAAGCTCTCAGGAGTCTTAATGAGTCCCACCCATAAGAAAGTTTTGTCATCTAAATCCAGGTTGCCTGGTTAGTGACATTATCCAGTGTCAGAGACTCATGGGTCTATGACTGGTGTCCTCCATATGTATGAAGGATAGTAGAGGCAGAATACACATAAACACCAACCTTAACAATTAATGGTAACAATAGCCTTTTGTTAATCTAGTCTATTCCTTGGGATGAATTTCTTTGGAGGGGGTCATTGGGACTGCCTCAGTCATGTTATCTCTGGGAAATATACCATAGATAACCTAGAAATTATCTTTCCTGGATTTCCCATAAAGATGCGCATCAGATTAAGTCACCATTGGAATAATATACCACTAGAAATTCTAAATATTAGTGTCCAAAAGATGAACTCTTTAAATTAGAGCGACTCCTAAATCTAAAAAAAAAAAAAAAAAAATTGTAAGAGATGCCTCATTCTAAACAATTGCCTTATTTATATTTATAGGAACAACTTTTTTTTTTTCATGACACACATAATAGCTTCGTGGCTGGCCTTAGAAATTCTCTTGACAAAATTAAAGAATAAAAATATGACTTAGAACAAAGTTAAAATCCTTTCTACTCTCAAATTGCTTGCTTTGAATTTCCTCCACAATTTATAAATAAAGGCAGATCTACATTTTAATTGGTCTTATTCCAGGAGATGAGTCCCTGAAAATGTTATGTCCTTTAAGAAACAATCATAAAAAATTTATTTGAGGGGGCAGACCAAGATGGTGAATTAGAAACATCTCCTCACTAGCCACTTGCAGTGAGATAATTTAAATAAAACTCCAATCACCTCTGGCTAGGGGACCTCACCCAGGGACATCATTCATTCCAGGGCCACAGTGAAGCAATGGTGGACTATAGGACTAAGGGGGAAGTATGGAGCTAAGGAAAACCAGCACAGAAGGAGAGTGTTTGAGAATGGGTGGGGACTGGCTGGCTAGCCCACTCATGAAGAACTGGGGACAGGAAAAAAATTGTCCTCCAGTTTTTTGATTTGGGGCGAAACTTCTCATTGGAGCTGCCTTGGAAGGCTTAAACGACTGGGTGGACTCCAACAGCATCCAGCAGCCATGATAGAATACTGGGTGGAGTTGATCTTTCATTGGTTTGGTTGTTATCTGGGTGCTGCCATTGGGGGAAGGAAGCATGGGAGAAATGGTCCCCAGGGTTCTAGTGCATGGCCAGTTCTGGCACACCTGCATGCCTCTAGTACACAGGTCTGGCATTCACACTTGAGGTGAACTGAGTGGGCCCAGAAATTATTGTAAGAGGCACTGTGTGATGTGCTTCCTAAGGAATGTGAATGTGATTTAGGACCTCAATTCCATAGGGAATGAATGCTGATGAAGCAACCAGGCCCTATCTGAAGGCAATTAGGTCAGGAAGACAGGACCCAATTTCCTCTGCAACCAGAATGGCTTCCAGCACTAATTTTTTCACAGCAAAACAGCATATGTTCTCTGTCTCCTAAGATCACAGTGTCACTTGATATCCAGGTAATATATTGCTATAGATAGATAGATAGATAGGAATGCAAGTCTGGTTTAGCATATGCAAATCCATAAATGTAATAGCCTATATCAACAGAAGCAAAAACAAAAACCATATCATCCTTTCAATAGATGCATAAAAAGTATTGATAAAATTGAATATCCTTTTCTAACAAGAACACTTTTGAATACAGGCACAGGTGGAACATTTCTTAAACCAATTAAAGTCATCTATGACAAACCCACAGCTAACATCACACTGAGTGGAGTAAAACTGAAAGTTTTCCCACTTAGAACTGGAACCAGACAAGGATGTCCTCTAACACAACCATTCAACATAGTCCTGGAAGTTCTAGCCAATGCAATCAGTCAAGAGAAGAAAATAAAGGGCATCCAAATGGGGTCTGCAGAGGTCAAACTCTTGCTCTTTGCTGATGATATGATCTTATACTTAGAGAACCCCAGAGATTCAACAAGAAGACTCCTGGAAGTGATAAAGATATACAGTAATGTCTGAGGGCATAAAATCAATGTCCACAAATCTGTAGCCTTTGTATATACCAATAACAGCCAAGTTGAGAAGCTAATCAAAAACATAATTCCCTTCATAGTAGCTCCAAAGAAAATGAAATACCTAAGAATGTACCTAACAAAAGAGGTGAAGAACCTCTACAAAGAGAATTATGAAACCCGAAGAAAAAAAATTGCAGAAGACTCTAACAAATGGAAGAATATACCATGCTTCTATCTGGGAAGAATAAACATTGTTAAAATGTCTGTAGTTCCCAAAGCAATCACAGATTCAATGCAATCTCCATTAAAATACCAACATCATACTTTGAAGTACAGGAAAAAATAGTTCTTTGTTTTGTCTGGAACCAAAAAAATAGTCTGAATAGCCAAGGAAATTTTTAGTAATAAAAACAAAGCTGGAGGCATCACTCTCTCAGATTTTAAGCGATATTACAAGTCCATGGTGATCGAAATAGCATGGTATTAGGACAAAAAAAGAGAGACACAGACATTTAGAGCTGAATACAAAACCAAGAGATGAAACCAGTCTCTTATAGCCATTGATCTTTTATAAACCAAACTAAAGCATACTATGGGGAAAATAATTCCTGTTCAATAAATGGTGCTGGGATAACTAGATAACCACATGTAACAGACTGAAACTGGACCCACACCCTCCACCAATTACAAAAATTAATTCAGTATGAATAAAAGATTCAGTCTAAAGCATGATATTATAAAGATCCCAGAAGAAAGTGTGGAAAGAACTCTTGAACATGTCAGCCTGGGAAAAGATTTCTTGAAGTAGACTTCAGTGGCAATGATAATAATAACAAAAATAAACAAATGAGACTTAATTAACCTAAAATGCTTCTGCACTGGTAAGGATACAACAACCAATGCAAATAGACAACATTCAGAATGGGAAAAGATATTTGCATGGTATGAATCTGAGACAGTTTTAATAACTAGGTTCTATTGAGAATTCTCATCAACAAAAAAAGAGCAGACAATCCCATCTATCACTGGGCAAGAGACATGAACAGAGCATTCTCCAAGACAGACAGATGAAAGGCTAACAAACATATAAAAAAAAGTTCATCGTCCCTAATCATTAGATAAATTCAAATCAAAACCATCCTGAGACATCACCTAGCCCCAGTAGATTATTTAATATCACAAAGTCCCAAAGTTGAAGATGCTGGCATGGATGTGGAGAGTGGGAAACATTTTTATACTATTGGTGTGACTGCAAACTAACAGCCTCTTTAGAAAGAAGTCTGGAGAATCCTCAAAGAACTCAAATTAGAACTTCCATTTGATCCTGAAATCCCACTACTAGGCATCTACCCAGAAGAAAAAAAAAAAAAAGTCACTTTGTCATAAAGACATTTTCACTAGATTGTTTATTGCAGTCCAGTTTACAATTGTCAAAATGTGGAAACAAGTGCCCATCAACTCAAGAATGGATTAACAAACTGTAAAATATGTAAACCATGGAATACTGTTCAGCCATTAAAAAAGATGGTGACTTTACATCTTTGTATAAACCAAGATGAATTTGAAATACATTCTTTTTAGAAAAGTATCACAAAAATGAAAAAGCAAATATCCAGTGTATTCAATACTAATGAGGCCAGTGGACCAGTGGTTCTCAACCTTCCTAATGCCACAATGTATTTTCATTGTTAAAAAGGGGTCATGACCCACAGGTTGAGAACCACTGTAGTAGACAATCTAATTCATGCCTACAGAGGAGAAAACCTTCATTCAATTCAAGTTAGGGGGAGGAGGAATGAGAGGAGGAGATTCAGGGTGCTCCCACTTAATGGGGTAGGGGTATACGATACACATTTTAGGTGTGGGACACAATTACAAGTGGGACTTTACCTAACAAATTCAAATATTATGACTTGGTTTTTTGTACCCTCTCATTAACCTGAAATTAAAAAAAATTAATATGTTATTTCTGTGACCCTTAACTTTGAGGGGCTGCCCACTTGTTATTTTCCTTTTCCTTTCCATAGAGGGGTCTGCCTGCCTGTCTTTTTCCCTCTGTTGGTGCATGTGGAATTTGCGGCTTTGGTTTATAGGCAGTGAGCTGAGAAGCTGAGACGCCACAGAATATGGCTGCACAGAAATGTGAGTTGTACCTGACTTGCAGCTAGTAAAACTTTCCTTTCTTTGAATAGTCTTTTGAGTGATTTTGGCTCTTTTGAGAACTTCTTCGCACCTCTCTAAAGATGCTTTGTGTGTCCTTGGCTAAGTCATAACCTTGGTTAAAGCTGACTGGTTATGGCAAGTCACTTGGAAAGGTACCTTTGGTTTAAAAGAAAGAAAAAAGTTCAAAAGCCAAAGATATTGGCTGTTTGTCCTAGCTAAAATTTTAAAAGAGATTTAAAAAGATTTTTTAAAAGAGCTCTATGGTCAAAAGTCAGTTTAACTAAAAGCTGATATTCAGGCTATTTTTTTAAAGGCCTTTCTGGTTTTCTTCTTTGGGATCCTATTTCTGAGTTTTTTTAGTCAACTGAAAACTCTTTTTAATGTTTTGTCCCTCTGTATCTGTTGTCATCATCTCTTGTTGACATAATTTTGCTACAAAAATGTAAAACTCCATTGCCTTTCTAAATAGGTTAAAATGGCCTCATTTGGCTCTTCTAAGAATTAATCTCCCATTCATTTCTACTCTTTCCTCCTTACCATTTTCATACTACAGAAAGGAATCTAGAGGGAACTTCCAATGCTCTGAGACCCCTTGAAGAACACAAAGAAGGACACCACATACCCCCTGAGGGAATCTTCTGTCTTCTTCAGGGAGACCCAAAAGTAGTGAGCTTCTAAAGCTCTGCTCTCTTTCGTATTGAGCTATCTGATCTCTTGGCTTTTAGGGCTACCAGGGATTCCTTTGTACTATGAAAGAACATAACCTTTGTGAATGTTTTAGATTATGGGAACACTTTCCACCAAGAGATAAAACTCCCGTGAAGGATGGACTGACCACAGAGAGGGCTGATTGGCACGGGGCTGTCTTCAGTCTTGGGGTAACATCCTCTCAGTGGGGTACACTGTGGAAATATCATGCAGCATGGTGCTGTGGTATTTCCCCCTTTCTGGGGGACCAGAATTTCACTGCAAAAGTGAAATCTTTGATCTAGGGGCAATCTAAATGTTCTGCCTTCCAGACGCTCTTGCTTTTATTGTATGTACACCTAGAAACTGCAAATGCTTAGTGGGCTCTATTTATTATTGGGCTCCACCCTAAGCTCAGTGATCCAGTTGAAAGGCAGAAACTCAATTAGAAGCTTTCTATCTAAATGAATTTGTCTCCTTATAAAATCCCATGGTGAATTTCTGTGACTTTGGATTATATTACCATCCATTTTTAAGCTTTCTTAAATACATCCAAATTCCTCCTACAAAAAAAATTAAAATTTTTTCTCTGTGCTTTAAAATATAAACTTGCTACCCTGTTTACTCTAGATCTCAAGACAAGTTTCAGCCATGTGGGACAGACAAACTTAAACTTGTGCCACTGAGCCTCTTCGCTGACTGGTATCTCCAGACTCTAGAAGGACTTGCTTATGAATGTTCCAGACATTTGGCCTTTGTTTTTCTTCTATTTCGATACAGATGCCTCTTACTTAAAAGGTGTTTGCTTATATAATATATAAAGGCCTAACTTTGAGACTTTATCTGTAATACCATCTTCTAAAATACTGCAGAACTGTTTAGATGTACTGACCTATTTCAAAAATAAGAGACTGATTTGATGCAATCCTTTGTCATTCAGTTTTGGATTGGTTTCTCTGTGCACAGCCATCAACTCAGTTTTTAGTGTGTAAAATTCTAGGGAAATTTCAGACAGAGTATTATTGGGGCTGAAAAAGCAATATCCCAAAATACGGTGTTTTGACATGCTGAATTGACAAAGAAGCCTCAGTGTCTCCCTATCCTCTCCTTCTCCCAGAACACAGTATGAAATTGTTCTCTGAAGTTCTCTTATCTGCTTGAAGTCTGGACTCACCAAAGTGAAAAGCAATTGCCTCACATCCCTTCGCTGAGTTTTTATTAACTGAATTCATATTGCAGAAAGAACGACTGAAAGAAGTCTGTCAACACAATTGGACAGACTTGTCACAAACCACTGTTCAGCAAGCTCAAAAGACATTGCCCTAGGCCATTGTGTACTCGTCATGCCTGAGGCAATCCCCTAAATATCACTTACTACTACACTAAAATTATTCATACTTCTTTATCTCCTTTACACTAAGAAGAAGGGTTGGGCATCTGTACCCACTGGGTGGTGGGGTGGTCACTCTGGGATTTCCCCAATGAACATTAATAATGTTGTACACCTTTACTCCTATTAGGCTGCCTTTTGACAGTGGATTTTAATTGAACCTTCACAGGGTGAAGGCAAAGTTTTTTTCTTGCCATTACATAAGTATCCTATTTCCCTAACAATAGCCTAGGGATTCATCACCTATGAATTCATTAACATCTTTGAATACATATATTTTGCTTTCATCTGGGAAAAATACCATTGCACAAAACAAAGGTGTCATTTTGATCATTTTGGGACAGTGTGATCTGGCTTTGGGAAGAGAGAAAATTAGAATAGTGTGTTAAATATATTTCTATGAATCACAGCTGCAGAGTGCTTGGATTTTAAATCACAGAGATAACAAGACTCAAGATACAAAGAACAGTTTATGTCTTTTTGATCGGAACAGCTGAAAGAACAAACACTTCTAAACAAATTTTAAAAGGTAAGTTTTCTTATGGAGAGAAAAGTGATTTGCTTTTCTGGTTGACTTACAACATAAAACCTCCTCCTCTACCTTTTCCTAATACTACCATTACTGCACAAAGCCCATTATTAATTTTAAAATCCACATCACAGAGACTGACATGAACAAAAATGCAAGCAACTTAGCACCCACTTTTAAGCTGTTGCTTGATTTGATTAGCTTTTTTATGAAATATTTTTATATTCATTTTAGAGTTCACCATTTTATTCATTTTTATAATAGGTTAAAATGAGAAAAGGAAGGATCAGTTTAAAGTGAGAAGGCAAAGTTTTAAAGTATGCATCAATTCAATCTAATATAATATTCAATTTACTATATATATAGTAAAAGTATACAGCAATTCAATTTAATATAATATAATATTCAATTTATTTAATATTCCTTAAGGGATTTACTATATATAGAGGTATATATAGTATATACTATAGATATATATATATATATACTATATATATAGTATATACTATATCTATGCTATAGATATAGTATATATATCTATACTATATATCTATACTATATACTATAGATATACAGATATATATACTGTATATATATATATATACAGATATATATATACAGATATATATACTATATATATACAGATATATATACTATATACTATAGATATACAGATATAGATATATAGTATATAGTATATATTATGGATATATACATATATAGTATATATTTACATATAGTAAATATATTTATATATAGTAAATCCCTTAAGGAATATTAAATAAATTGAATATTATATTATATTCCTTATATATTTACATTTATTAATCCTTAAGGGATTTACTATATTTATATACTATATATAGTACATGCTGTATATATACATATATAGTATATATTTACATATATAGTATACTATATATATATAGTAAATCCCTTAAGGAATATTAAATAGATTGAAAATTATATTATATTATATTATATTTCTTATATATTTATATTTAATATTCCTATATATACCTATAATATTCCTATATATTCCTATTTACATATATACTATATTACATATAGTAATATAGTAATTAAATTGTAATATGTAAATATATACTATATATATATATACATATAGTATACTATACTACAGGGGTGGCAAACAAGTTCGACTACACGCTCGGAGATCGCTCCTCAGATGTCCCTCCTCAGAAGCAGCATAACAAAATCCAAACTTGGCAAAGAGCCACAGTATACAAAATAATGATAAGAGGCAAAGAGCCGAAATTCATTTTGGCCGGG
>CAUYPK010170400.1:0-20160 GCA_963574355.1 Loris lydekkerianus
GTGGTAGACTGAATAATGGTCCCCAAATACCCAGGTCCCTATCCACAGAACCTGTGACTGTTACCTCATATGGAAAAAGAGACTTTGCAGATGAGATTAGAAGACCAAAAATCACATTATAACAAAGGTATTTGTACCAGAATGTTTATTGCAGCCCAATTCATAATGGCTAAGTCATGGAAGAAGCCCAAGTGCCCATTTGACCCACAAATGGATCAATAAAGTGTGGTATATGTATACCATGGAATATTATGCAGCCTTAAAAAAGATGGAGATTTTACTTCTTTCATGTTTACATGGATGGAGCTGGAACATATTCTTCTTAGTAAAGTATCTCAAAAATGGAAGAAAAAGTATCCAATGTACTCAGCCCTACTACGAAACCAAGTTATAGCTTTCATATGAAAGCTATAACCCAATTATAGCCCAAGAATATGGGGAAAGGGGATAGGGAGGGGAAGGGGGAGGATGGGTGGAGGGAGGGTAATTGGTGAGACCACACCTACGGTGCATCTTACAAGGGTATGTGTGAAATTTACTAAATGTAAAATATGAATGTCTTAACACAATAACTAAGAAAATGCCGTGAAGGCTATGTTAACCAGTGTGATGAAAATATTTCAAATTGTATATAAAACCAGCGCATTGTACCCCACAATTGCATTAATGTACACAGCTATGATTTAATTTAAAAAATAATAAAAACAAAATAAAAAAGAATTGTGAGATAGAGAGATTGTCCTGGATTAGGTTGGCTAAATATCATAAGAGTTCTGAGAAGATGACTGAGGAAGATTAAACTACAGAGAAGGAGTAGGCAAGTGATGATTGAACAGAGCTTGGAATACTGTGATTACAAGTCAAGAGATGCTGGCAGTCACCAGAAGCTAGAAAATTCCAGGCAAATAATAGATTCCTTCCTGGAGGCTCCAGAAGGAATTCACTTTGTTTTTGATATTAGTCCTGTAAAGATCACTTTGGATTTCTGGTCTCCAGAACTGTAAAAGAATACATTTCTTTTATTTTAACTCTAAATTTCTGGTAATTTGTTGCCACAACAATAGGAAACTAAACTTATAAATTCAAGACCATAAAATTCTATTTCTGAAGTAATTACCTGGATAGACTGTAAAAGTTGGATATATTTTGGACATGATTTCTCAGCTAGCTTTATTCTTTTGATACTCTTATTATTTCTATCTATCCTTTTTTCCTAAATATTCTGTTTGATTTCTGGAAGTTTTGAGGGTACTCACTAGTGAAATGTCCGTATTGTTTACAGTGGTAAAGAACGTGCTTTTAAGCAGCCTTTGCTTGCCTTTGTCCTAGTAAATCCTCAGCAGTTCCTAACTGAAACAGAGAATAAAGAATTTCATCCAGATTGGGAACAAAGTATCCTTGGATCATGTTTCTGGTCCTTCCTGGCCTAGAGATGTTAGATTATGGTTGATGCAGGTCAGCGCATGTACATAATTGTGTAGCTTGCACCTAGAGGTAACATAAAATTAAGAATTTCCAGAACTTTGAACACTGTTACACATTAGTGTGAACATACACAAGCTGAAGTCCTGGTCTCTTCATTTTGAATCAGAGAGCAACCTCTACCTAATTCAAGTCTACCCCTTACCTCCAGCCAGAGGAATAACAGATTGACTAAGGTTTCTTCCCATAGCCTGCTCTCCCCAGCAGCTGTCTTCATTCCAGCTTGAAAGGAACTTCCTGGCAGCTCATTGGCCCAAGAGTAGGGAAATGGTTGCTTAGCAACCAACTCTTGACCCCTTCCCCCACAGACCTAAGAAGAGAAAGCTCTTGGGCCAGTCACCTAGTTCTGCCTGTGTTACAGCAAAGAGCAGCTGCTTAGAAGATGAAGCCCTTGTCCATGTTAATAGAGATGCTGATAATTCTTGGGGTCACAATTAAAAGTAAGTTTTTCTATCCTATGGTTCTTTATGAGGATCTTTTTGCTCTACCAGAACTAAGGGTAGAGACTAATTAGAAAATCAGAAGTAACTTCACTATATTCCTAATTAGCACCGTTTTTGTACATGTACTTTTATATTCCCAATAAGGAATACAGGCAGCGATACTCTCACTTCAGACAATGCTGGGAAGGGTATGTGTGTGAGAGAGAGAAAACAAATGAGGAAAGCACTACAGTGATTTTTATAAAATAGGGATATTTAGTGTTTTTACATCTAGAATATCATGAAGGTCTAGTTTGAGGACTTTAAAAGGAAAAGTATATGATTCAAAGAAGAGGCAACTGCTATAGATGTGTGTTCTTTTCTTTCTCCCTCTGCTCTAAAGAGCAAAAAACGTATATTTTAAATCTTTACACAACAATCGTACTTTCAAAGTTTCAATGTTTCTTTACTCGTTACTGTCTGAAATTGGAAGTTATTTTTCATTTTTGGTTCTTTGGCTATTCTTGAGTTAATTTTTATACAATCCTCATATACTTTGCTAACTATGAATTCAACTTAGGAAATGTTCATTTGGATTTAACCCAGGAATGTAAGGTTGATATCATCCAAAAATTAATCAACGTAACACATTACATCTGTAGAATAAAAGACAAAGACCACATGACCTTCCCAATCAATGCAGGAAAAGGCATTTAACAAAAATCAACATACCATGTGGTAAAAATAAGCAATGAAATAGGAATAGAAGGAAACATTCTCAACTGATAAAAAGTATTCTCAAAAAACCCACAACTTAAATATATGTAATTTTGAGTGCTTTCCCCCTAACATGAAGAATAAGACAAAGATGTCCACTCTTGACATATCTATTTAACATTATGCTGGAATGTCTGTGGCAATTAGACAAGAAAAAGAAATAAAAGAAATCAGGATTGGAAAGGGAGAAGTAAAACTGTCTCTATTTATAGATGACATAATCTCGTACACGTAAAATCCTAAGGAACCCACTACAAAACTATTAGCACTAATAAAGAAGCTCAGCAAGACTATAGGATAAAATATCAATATACAAAAGCCAATTCTCTTTCTATACAGTAGCAATGAGCAAACCAAACATGAAGTTAAGAAAACAATTTTATTTATGATAGTATCAAAAAATAAGGTACTTAGAAACAAATTTTATAAAAGACGTATAAAACTTATACTCTAAAAATGACAAAAGTTGTTGAAAGTAGTTAAAGAAGACTACAAAAAAACAAAAATATTTCCCATTTTTATTGATTGGAAAATTTAATATTGATAAGATCGAAGTACTCTCCAAATTGATGTAAAGATTCAATATAATCTCTCTCAAAACCCCAGCTGACTACTTTGAGAAACTCACAAATGATATTAAAATTTACATGCAAATAAATGTTTTTTCTTTTTTTAAATTGGAGCACTGACACTTCACAAATTCAAAACTTACTACAAAGCTACAGTAATCAAGACACTGTGGTGCTGATTTGAGAATAGACATGTAAACCAATGGAATACAATTGGGAGTTTAGAAATAAATGCTCACATTTATGGTCCATTGCTTTGGCAAAGATGCCATGACAAGTCAATGTGAGGGGAGATAATCCCTTCAATGAATGCTACTGGGACAACTGGATAGCCATGTGCAAAAGAATGAATTTGGATCCCTACCTCACACCATATACACAGGGTAATTTAAAATGTATCCAAGATATAACAATAGTAGCTAAAAGCTTTAAAACTCTTAGAGGAAATGATAGGCATGTATCTTCCTGGCCTTGGATTAGGAAATGATTTCTTAGATATGCCATGAAAAGCACAAGCAAAAAAAAGAAAAAATACATAAACTGCACAACAAAATTTTAAACTTCTATGCTTCAAAGGGTATCATCAAGAAACCTAAAAGACAACCCACAGAATGAGAGAAAAAAATATGCAACTCATATATCCAATGGCAGTTCAGTATTCAGAATATATGAAGAACACTTACAACTCATTAATAGAATGACAAACAACTGTGTTTAAAAAAAAAAAAAATAAAAAACAGGCAAAGGAATTGAATAGATATTTCTCCAAAGAAGATGAACAAATGGCCAGGCACATGAAATACATGCCACATCATTGGTCATTAAGGAAATGCAAACAAAAGCCCAATAAGGTATCACATTACATTCAGTAGGATGGCTATAACAAAAAAAAAAAGAAGAAGAAGAAGAAGAAGAAGAAGAAGAAGAAGAAGAAGAAGAAGAAGAAGAAAAAAAGTTATCAAGTTTTAGCAATGATGTGGAGAAACAGAAGCTGTCACACATTGCTGGTGTGAATATAAAATGGTGGGTGCTGCCCCTGTGAAAAACAGTGTGGCAGTTCCTCAAAAAAAGGTAAATATACATATATATTAATTATGTAATCCAGTAATCTCTCTACCAGGTATATGTCCAAGAAAAATAGAAACATGCATTCATGCAAAAATTTGTACAGAGATGTCTGTAGAACTATTATTCATTATAAATTAAAGGTGGAAATAACCCTAATGTCAATCAACAAATGAAGAATAAATAAGTTGTGGGATATAAATACAGTTGAAATATTACTCAGCCATAAAAAATGAAGTACTGATACATGCTCCAATTTGAATGAACCTCAAAAACATTATGCAATGTGAAAGAATGAGATAAAAGTCTGCATATTGAATGATTCTTATTATATGAATTATCTAAAATAGGTAAATCCATAAAGACAGAAAGAAAATTAGCAGTTGCCCGAGGGTGGAGGATGAGAGAATAAGGAGTTCAATGTATATGGAATATACTTCTGGGGTGATGGAGAAGTTATGAGACTAGAGAAAGGCGGTGGGTGCACAACATGGTGGACATACTTAATGTTATTTAACTATGCACATTAAATGGGAAAGTATATGTTATATGAATTTCACCTCAATATTTTAAAAATGATGCAACATTTTGAAAAACAGTCTGGCAATTTCTCACAAGGTTAAACAAAGAGCTACCATGGGATCCAACAGTTCCACTCCTAGGTATATATCCTGCAGAACTGAAAACATATCTTCATACAAAAACTTGTACACAAATGGCAGCATTATTTATAATAGTCAAAAGTGGAAATAACCCAAATGTCCATAGACTTATGAATAGATAAATAAAATGTGGCATATCCATACAATGGAATATACCACAAAAAAAAAAGTACAATATGGATGGACCTTTAAAACATAATGCTAAGCAAAAGCAGGTAGACATAAAAAGTCGTATAATATGTGATTACATATATAGAGAGATGTAATGTCCACAATAGCTAAATACACAGAGACTAAAATTAGATTACTGGTTGCCTAAAGCTAGAAGGTATGAGGAAATTGGGGAGATGATTACTAAGGAAAAAGGGATTTCTTTGGGGAGAATAAAAATGTTCCAAAGTTGATCGTAGTGATGCTTGCACAAATTTGTTAATAACCTAAAGCCCACCACATTGTAGGTGAAAAAAAGAAAATTTAATGAAAGCTATGTGCCAAGAGTATTAGGGATACAAAAATATCTAAGACACCAGCCCTATCCCTGAGCAGCATAGAGTCTCAAAGAGAAAAGCCAAAGTTAATAGGTGGTAAGGTGTCACAAGTATTAAATAGAAGTTTATAGGATACTATAATGTACAAAAGAGGGAGAGACCAGTTCTACCAGTGTGGGGAGTGGTCAGAGAGGCTTCATAAAGGAAATAGCATAAATTGAATTTTGGAAGATTAGTGAGTGTTCACCAAGCAGGCACAGGAGAATAAGAACATTGCACACCAGATAAAGGGAAAAAAGACCCAGAGGAATAAAAGAGAATGATCTATAAATAAACATGTCAGTTTGCTGTGGTGTCAGATATAAGGAAGAATACAGCAACTGATGAAGCTGAAGTGGTAGGCAGAGACTCGGTGTGACAGTCTGTAAAGTTTGGGCTTTATGCTGCAAGCAGTGGGGAGTTTACTCACTGAAGAACATGAGTAGAATTATGCCTTAGAAAACTGACTTTGAGAGAAGAATAATGATTATTACAGGTAGAGAAAAGTCAGAGGATGGGGGGAGATCACCAAAGGTTGGTTAACAGCTAAAAAAATACAGCCAAATAAGAGGAACAAGTTCTGGTGTTCTACAGCACTGTAGGATGACTATAATTAACAATTTATTGTATATTTTCAAATAGCTAGAAGAGCAGATTTTAAATGTTCCCAACACAAAGAAATGATGAATACTTGAGGTATTAGTTATGCTAATTACCCTGATTTGATCATTACACACTGTATATATTTAATATGTATCAAAATATCACACCATATCCCATAAAGGGTACATTATTGTGTCAATTAAAAATAATAAAAGCAAAAAAAAATTGCCAGTTTAATAGCAAAAAACAAAATAGGTTCAAAAGTTTCCATACTATTTATCCAAAAAATGAAAAACAAAGAAAAAGACTTTGGCAGTAGAGTGGTAGATGGTGGCAAAGTAACTGGTAGGAGACCACTGGGTGTTCCAAACAAGAAACAGCGAGGACGTGAACTACAGCAATGGCAGTGGTGACTGCAAGAAACACATGGGTAACGGGCTAGAGAGAAGAATAGCGTCACAGAAGTCCATGGTGAGAGAGTCCCAGAAGATGAGAATAGCCAATAATGGCAAATTCCGGAGAGAATGGGGCTGAAGAGAAAGGGTGAACAAGGGACCCCTGAACTTACTGGCTGAGAAAACTTTATCCCATTAGGAGAGAAGCGTGACAGAAACATGATTTCCATTGGTAAAAGTGAACAAGAGAGAAAGCAGAGACAGTGATATGATGACAGAGCTCTTCCTGATTACAGCACTTTGCAGGGTCAGACTGCAATTTTCAGCAGAGAACCAGGAAAGTAGTAAGTGGGGAAGAAGACTTCGCTCTGTAAACTAGCACTGAAAGACCTAAGGTTGACACTTAAAATCAGCCCTTAAACTCACCCTTTTTCCTCTCCCTGTTCCTCTCCACTAGCTCTCAAGGCAAAACAAACAGATCTACCCTTTTTCACCCAAATACACCTTGTACGCTTGCATATAGCATTTTTATGCATTTTTTCCATGGAATATGTATGTATTATACTTTGATTTTACCTACATAAAAATGTTGGGGGGGGGGCATAACTATGTAACTGTCCCTCATTTACCTAAGGAAAATTCTTTAAAAGTTACTAAGGTTATTTTTCCCTTTTGGTAAATTTCAGAATAGAATAGTTGAAGATAATGGAAAGAATGAATAGCTTATCCCAAAGTGTATGTCATAGAAAAATGGGAAGAAATCTACTAAAGTGTTTTTTCTCTATCCACCCTACTGACCCAGCTGTTGATTTTTTTTTTTTTTTTTGTTAGAGAGTCTCACTCTATCACCCTTGGTCGAGTGCTCTGGTGTCACCACTCACAGCCACCTCCAACTCCTGGGCTTAGGCGATTCTCTTGCCTCAGTCTCCCGAGTAGCAGGGACTACAGGTGCCCACCACAATGCCTGGCTATTTTTTTGTTGCAATTTGGCCAGGGCCAGGTTTGAACCCACCACCCTTGGTAGGTGGGGCTGGCGCCCTACCCACTGGGCTATAGGCCCCTCCCCCAGCTGTTGATTTAAGGCAGGGTAAAATATATAAGTCAGAGAAAAGGCATGGCCAGGAGTTATGGCTCTAAATCAGCCAGAATCCAAGGATTCTTCTATCTTTTCTGTCTTTTCCTAGTGTAACTACTCACTACTACATGCGCCACAATTAGAAAAATAAAACCACAGAAAATTTATAACAGCTATTTCCTCTGGCACTCACTGACCCAGCAACACTCTACACAGTTTGAAAAGGGCAAATATTTCATCCACCTCACAATCATCAGAGGCCAGAAAGCAGTTGCCTGTTAACCACATACAGTTCCCTGTCAGGTCTAGAAAGGGAGCAAACAGAGCCAAGTCCTGGACAAACTGCACAGGAGGCTGAGCCTAAGCAGCACAAGCAGGAATATCCTACTGCTTCGGAAATGTGCTTGCTGTTATCAGTGATGTTTTGAATAACTTATGAAATCAAGGAATCTAAATTACCTTTGCTTTCATTAATTTATTTTATGTTACACTGCTAAGCAGGGAAAGAATAAACTGCAAGCGCCTGGAGCATCTTGAAGAGAAGCAGGCAAAGAGTGGATGTTAAGATAGAACTGATGGATGCGAGAGAGGATGAGAGACGGAAAAAAGGAAAAGATTTCTCTTTTATTTCCTGAAAGATACAGGTCTTTTTCTTGTGTTCATTAAATTCATCTGAATGCTTTCTAATTTTTTATTTTTAATTGACAAATAATAATTGTGTATTTATGGGACTCAATGTAATGTTTTGATATACATATATATTGTGGAATGATTAAATCCATAACCTCATGTAGTTACCATATTTTTCTGGCAAGAACATTTAAATGTACTATGGTATGTTAGCAATTTTGAAATATATGATACATTATTAACTATCGGCACCATGCTATGTAACAGAAATCTAAAATGTGTTCATCCTGTCTTACTGAACCTTTGTATCCTTTGACCAATACTTTCCCAATTTCCACCCCTCCTTCCCAGCCTATGGTAACCATCCTTCTACTCTCTACTTCTATAACATTTTAGATTCCACTTATGAGATCATGAAGTGTCACACATTTGTCTTTCCGTGCCTGGCTTATTTCTCTCATAATGCCCTCCAACTCACAAATGATGGAATTTCCACTGTGAATCTATACCACATTTTCTTTATCCATTCATCCATTGCTGGACTCTTAGATTGCTTCCATATTTTGGCTGTTGTAAATAACACCACAATGAACATAGAATGTAGATATTTCTTCAACATACTGATTTCAATTCCTTTGTATATATACCTGGAAGGAGAATTGCTGGATCATATGATAATTCTATTTTCAGCTTTTTGACGAATCTCCATCTTGTTTTGCATAATGATTATACCAACTTTCATTTCCACCCACAGTACGAAGTTTCCCTTTTCTCCACATCCTTGACAACATTTGTTATCTTTCTTCTTTTTAGTAATAGTTGTTCTAATAGGCATGAGGTGATAGTTCATTGTTATCTTAATTTGCATTTTCCTGATAATTAGTAACATTGAATGTTTTCTCATATATCCATTGGCCCTTTGTCTTCCTTTGAGAAACATTTATTTAGGTCTTTTGTCCTTTTTCAAATCAGGTTATTTGTTTTCTTGCTATTTGTTGAGTTCCTCATTAATTTTGGGTACTAGCCCTTTATCAGATATGTGGTTTGCAAATATGTTCTCCAGATTTGTGGGTTTCTGGGTTGTCTCTTCACTGTCGTTGTTTCTTTTTTCGATTGGTGTAATCTCATTTGTCCCTTAGTCAGATCAATGTGAAGATTTTCCTCTGTGTTTTCTTCCAGTAATTTTTGCAGTTTCTGGTCTTATGTTTGTTTCTTTTTTTTCTTTTTTAGAAATGAGCAAATTTGTAAGTAACTAGATGACATTTTCTTCCACTGTGTCTCAATACAGAAATTAAGTACCAGTTTAGGAAAATAAGATTATATTTATGTACAGCCTTGGATCAATGTCTTCTGGACATTGTTCTTTTCCTTTTCTAAGCTGACACATAATAATTGAACATGCTTATGAGATGCACAGTAATATTTTGACACATGTACAATGTGTAATGATCAAATCAGTATAATTATGGTGCATCTTACAAGGGCACGTGTGAAATTTACTAAATGTAGAATATAAATGTCTAAACACAATAACTAAGAAAATGCTGTGAAGGCTATGTTAACCAGTTTGATGAAAATATTTCAAATTGTAGATAAAACCAGCACATTGTACCCCCACAATTGCATTAATGTACACAGCTATGATTTAATTTTAAAAAATCAGTATAATTAGCATATCCATCACTGCAAACATTTATCATTTCTTTGTGTTGTAAATATTCAAAACTCTTCTCTTCTAGTTTTTTAAAAATATATAATAAAACCTTGTTAACCATATTTACCTTGCAGTGTTACAGAACACCAGAATTTATTTCTCCTATTCAGATGTTATATCTGTTACAACCTCTCCTTATCCTCTGCTCCTCTTGCCCTTCTCAACCTTTCCCCAACACAATTCTGCTCTCTACTTCTGTGAGGTCAATTCCTTTAGTGCCCACATGAGTGAAAATGTGCCGTATTTGTCTTTCTATGCCTGACTTATTTCACATAACCTAATAACCTCCATGTTCATCCATGTTGCCACATGACAGGATTTCACTTTTCACTTTTTTTAAGGCTGAAGAGTATACTTATCTAGTGTTTTTCTCCATCCATTCATCATTTAAAGGACATTTAGGCTGATTTTATATCACAGCTATTTTGACTAGTGCTGCATAAACATGCAAGTGCAAGTATCTCTTCTATATACTGATTTCCTGCCCTCTGGATAATACCCAGTGGTGGGATTGCTGAATCATGGGACAGTTCCTTTGTTTTTAAAGAAAGCTCCACACTGTTTTCCATAATTGCTATACTACGTACTAACTTACATTCCCACAAACCATATATGAAACATTATTTTCTCTCTGTCCTTGCCAGCGTTTGTTATTTTTTGTCTTTTGATAAATTTACATTAAAGTCTTAATACCTTTTGAGTTGATTTTTGTATATGCTGTGAAATAGTGGTTCAATAACATTCTTCTGCATGGGAATATTCAGTTTCCCCAAAACTGTTTATTGAATATACTGTCCTTTCCTCCTTGCGTGTTCTTGGCATCTTTGTTGAAAATCAATTGACCATAAATGCATAGGTTTATTTGGGAGCTTTCTATTCTGCTCCATTGGTCAATGTGTCTGACTTTAGGTCAGTATCATGCTGTTTTGATTACTGTAGCTTTGTAGTATATTTTGAAATCAGGTAGTGTGATGTCTCCAACTTTGTTCTTTTTGCTCTTTTTTTTTTTTTTTTTTTTTTGGCTATTCAAAATCTTTTGTGGTTCCATACAAAATTTAGGATTTTTTTTTCTATTTCTATGAAAAATGACATTAGAATGTTGATAGAGATTACCATGACTCTGTTGATTGTTTTGGGTAGTATGGACATTTTAACAATATTTATTTTTCCAGCCCACGAACACCAGATGTCTTTGTGTCATCTTAAATTTCTTTCAGCAATATTTTATAGTTTTTATCATATAGATATGAAAGATTTAAAGATTTACATATTAACCAATTACTCCTAACCTTTGAATCTATCCAGTAATATAGCATTCAGCAGAAAGAGGACAGCCCTTAGCCTGGGGTGAACTGGGAGAACAGATCTACTGCTGAGTCCATAAATGCACATCATTAGCTTTATCACAGCCACAATGAGAAAGTGCATTTCCAGCCATGTCCTTTTTGTATGCCAGGAATCACTCTCCCCAGTTCTACTCCATGTTCTGCATATAAAGGCTGATACGTATCTCTCATTATATATATACCCCAAGAACGTTCCCTGCCAGTGACAGCCTGCTACCTCCTCCTAATGGATCCTATGATCTATTCCTTGTCACTTGAAACTGTTTTCTCAATGAATGCCAATAGCCAATTGATCACCAACCCGGTGGTCTCTCACGGTTCATTCCACTTGATCTCTGTGCACAATTTGACACTATTCACCATCTTCTTTTTCCCCTCTGCCTCTGTAGAACATTGTTAGACTCTTTCACTGGCTTGTCTTCCTCAGTTCTCTCTTTAAATGATAGGCCAAAGTTAGTGCATGGCTTTCTTGCTTTTCATATTCTATGTCTCTGGTGCTCTTTCCCAAGACCCACAGCTTCATTTACAGACCTTCCTCCAAATCTCTACACCTGCATTTGCAGCTACATGATAGCATTGGACAATGTATGCAAACGCCTTACGCTCAACATTTCTTCTCAAAGTCACTTCCTCTCCTGTGTTTTTTCTCTTTTCAAAAGCCTCAATTATCTCTCCTTGCTCCCATAGTTCTAAAGCACAAACCATCAAAATTGTATGACAATGCACTTCTAATTCCCTTAGTACCATCTAATTCGATGTTTTTACAGATAATAAGACTGAGGCCAAGCATGGTGAAATTGTTTCCCCCTTGTCATTCTGCAAACATTCTGAAGCTGAAATCAGAGTCTCTTAATCTTTTATATTTATTCAGTCCTTTATTTCTTCACCAAATCCTGTCCTTCTACATTCTCAGTGCTTCTCATATCTATGCATTTTTACTGTGCTAATTTAAAATCTCATTTTAGCATCTTTAACTACACTATTGTACTTCTAACTCCCCTCTCCCTTATCTACAATATACTACTGCCAGAAATAATAATCCTATGCTTGAGATCTAATCATAGTTTTCTCCTGTTCAAACAACCACTTTATACAGAATAAAGTTCTTTTCATTTTGTTTTTACAATAGGCTCTAATCCAATATGATTTTCCAATATGATATTTGTTTGTTTTTTGAGACAGGGTCTTCCTCTGTCACCCAGGCTGGAGTGCAGTAGCACAATCATAACTCACTCTAACCTCTAACTCATTCCTGGGCTCAAGCTATCCTCCTGCCTCAGTCTCAGAGTAGCTGGGGCTATAGGTATGCACCCCATGCCCTGTTAATCTTTTTATTTTATTTTATTTTATTTCTTCCCTTCTTTTCTTTTCTTTTCTTTTCTTTTCTTTTCTTTTCTTTTCTTTTCGAGGTGAGGTCTCACTATGTTGCCCAGTTGGTCTTGAACTCACAGGTTAAAGCTGTCCTTCTACCTCATTCTTCCAAACTGTTGGGATTACATGAGCCATTGCTCCTAGCCTCAGAATAAAGTTCTAATATCTTGTATAGTAGTTAAAATTCTGTGAAATTAGATCCCAGCTTCCTTTCTTCTTTGTCTTAGCTATACACATATTTGATTTCAACCCATTCAAACAGTTAGCATTCAGTATACCTAACTCTCTCCTGTCCATGTCTTTCTCAGTCTGTTCTACAGATGGCCTATCTGCAGGTATGCACTATTATCCCCTCTTCCATCCTATCATGACAATAATTCTATAGCACAATATTCTCTTCATCTTTTAAGGACCTTCTCAATTTCTTCTTCATCAAACAAATAAATAAACCCCAAAGTTTCCCAACTCTTTCCTCAGAGTACATTGTGCCTTTATTGTCTTATCCATCAAAATCTTATAATTGATATAGTTTTCTACTCTCTCACCAGATCAACTACCTGAATACAGAGATCGTGTTTTACTTATATCTCCTATAGCTCATTGCAGAGCTTGAAATTAATGGCTCGGTGCCTGTGGCTCAAGCAGCTAAGGCGCCAGCCACATATACCTGAGCTGGCAGGTTCGAATCCAGCCCGGGCCCACCAAACAACAATGATGGCTGCAACCAAAAAATAGCCAAGTGTTGTGGCAGGCATCTGTAGTCCCAACTACTTGGGAGGCAGAGGCAGGAGAATCACTTGAGCCCAGGAGTTTGAGGTTGCTCTGAGCTGTGATGTCACCATACTCTACCCAGGGCGACAGCTTGAGGCTCTGTCTAAATAAAAAGAACTTGACGCTAAGTAGATGTTCAAGAAACATGTAACATTCAATAATAATTAACATCCATGTAACATAAAAATTTGTAAAATAGGGTAATACAAATATTTTTATTATTCTAAATTCATAGTAGGTATTTGAAAACCCTAAAGTGGACAGTTTAGAAAGACTTGAATCCTCTGATGTCAATCAAGTGTTTTTACTCCATATTACCTGTTTGTTCTTCCAAGTCAGTATTCTCTAAAGGATTGATCTGGGTATCTGCCTTATAATCAAATTTGTCCTGCCTCAGGCTGTTTCTATGTATTACAGAACAGCCAGTGGAAAGCTAGAAAATATAATCAATCATCTAAATTTCTTTTTTAATGTTTGGAATTCTATTAGCTGTGAGTTTGTTGTAGATGGCTTCGATCAGTTTAAAAAATGTACCACCTATGCCATTTTATATATATATACTTTTTTTTTTTTTTTTTTTTGAGACAGAGTCTCAAGCTGTCACCCTGGGTAGACTGCGTGGCATCATAGGTCACAGCAAACTCTAACTCTTGGGCTTAAGCGATTCTATTGCCTCAGCCTCGCAAGTAGCTGTGACTACAGGTGCCCGCCACAATGCCTGGATATTTGTTGTTGTTATTGTTGTTGTAGTTATCATTGTTGTTTAGCAGGCCTGGGCTGAGTTAAAACCTACCAGCCCTAGTGTCTATGGCTGGCACCTTAATCACTGAGCTACAGGTGCCAAGCCTATGCCTATATTCTTAAGTGTTTTAATTAGAAAAGGATGCTGAATTTTACTGAATGCTTTTTCTGCATCATTGAGAGGATCATATGGTCTTTGTTTTTGCTTCTGTTGATATGGTGAATTACGTTTATGGACTTGTGTATGTTAAAACAAACTTGCATCCCTGGGATGAAATCTACTTAATTGTGGTAAATGATTTTTTTTAATGTGCAGCTATAATCTATTGGGTAGGATTTTATTGAGAATTTATGCATCTATATTCATTAGTGAAATTGGTCTGAAGTTCTCCTTTTTAGTTAGGTCTTTTCCTGGTTTTGGTATCAGGGTGATGTTTGCTTTGTAGAATGTGTTGGGGAAGATTCCTTCCTCCTCAATTTTTTGGAATTATTTCTGCAGTATGGGAATAAGCTCTTCTTTGAAGGTACAATATTGTGTTTTGTAAAACCATCCAGACCAGGGCATTATTGTTTCTTTGATCTCAGTGCTTGAAATTGGTCTGTTCAGGAGTTCTTTTTCTTCCTGGCTAAGTCCAGGGAGAGGGTGTGATTTCAAATATTGATCCATTTCCTTCACATTATCAAATTTCTGGGCATAGAGTTTCTTGTAACATTCACAGATAATCTCTTATAGCTCTGTGGCATCTGTTGTCATTTTCCCTTTATCATTTCTTCCTTTTCCACTTTTTTTTTTTTTTTTTTTTTTTTGCTTTCAATTGCAGCTGGCTTTCACTCTTCTTAGTTTGAAGTTTTTGTTTTCTTTTTTCTTTTTCTTTTTTTTTTTTTTTTTCCATTCTTCCTTTAGCAGTTCTCTTGCCCTTTGCATCCCAAGTAGCTGGGATTACAGGTGTCCACCAGAATGTCCAGCTTTTTTTTTTTTTTTTTTTGTAGAAACAAGGTTTCACTCTGGCTCACTCCCACAGCACAGGGACTACAAGCATGAGCCACCACACCCAGCCCCCTTTATCATTTCTGACTGAGATTAATAGAGATTTTACTTTTGTATTTCTAGTTAGTCTGGTCAAAGTTTTATCTATTTTATTTATTTTCTAAAAAAAACCAATTCCTTGTTTTATTAAGTTTCTAAATGATGCTTTTGTTTTCAATTTTCCCTAATCTCTGATT
This sequence comes from Loris lydekkerianus, assembly GCA_963574355.1. Taxonomy (NCBI): domain Eukaryota; kingdom Metazoa; phylum Chordata; class Mammalia; order Primates; family Lorisidae; genus Loris; species Loris lydekkerianus. Next base: position 15,375 of record CAUYPK010170400.1, read on the forward strand.
TAATTTTGGTTATTTCTTTTCTTCTGCTGGGTTTTGGATTAGATTGTTCTTTTTTCTATTCCATAAGATGTTCATAAGTTTGTTGATGCACTTTCAGGTTTCCAAATGTAAGTATCTCATGCAATAAATTACCCTCTAAAGACTGCTTTTGCTATATCCCACAGGTTTTGGTAACTTGTGTCTTCATTGTTCTTATGTTTGAGGAATTTAACAATTTCCTCTCTTATCTCTTCCTGCACCCAACCATCATTCAGCATAAGGTTGTTTAATGTCCATGTCTTTGTGTGGGGATGAATGTTTGTGATGGAGTTGAGTTCCACCTTTATTGCCTTGTGGTCTGAGAAGATACAAAGTATAACTTCTATTCTCTTAATTTTGCTGAGGTTTGATTTGTATCCTCCGATGTGGTCTATTTTGGAGTAGGTACCACCATGGGCTGATGAGAAAAATGTATGTTCTGTAGCTTAGGATAGTGTGTTCTGTATATGTCTATTAATCCAATTTGTTCTAGGGTTACATTTAAGTCCTTTGTATCCTTGTTTAGTTTCTGTTTAGAGTATCTGTCCAGTTCTGTCAGAGGGATATTAAAGTCCCTGGCTATTATGGTATTATGGGATATCATATTGCTCAAATCCATCAAGGTCTGTTTCATAAATCTGGGAGCATTTAAGTGGGGTGCATAAATATTTAAAATTGAAATTTCTTCTCATTGTATTGTTCCTTTGACCAGTATAAAGAGTCCATCTTTGTCTTTCTTAACTTTAGTTTCTTCAAATCCACTTGTATCTGATGATAAGATTGCTAACCCTCCTTTCTTCTGATTTCCGTTTGCTTGAAATACTATTTTCCATCCCTTAACCCTGAGTCTTGATTTGCCCTTCAAGTCTAGATGTGTTTCCTAGAGATAGAATAGGGATAGCTTGTGGTTTTTTTTATCCAATCAGCCAGCCTGTGCCTCTTCAGTGGTGAATTCAATCCATTGACATTTATTGAGAGAATTGATAAGTGTGGTAGATAAAGTATGTCAAGATCTTTAGTAAAACTTGGGAAGTTTTCACTTGCGATAGTCTCCAGTAGGGCTTCCATTCCTTTTGGACAATCTTCTACCCCTTTAGGGATCCCTATTATTCAAATGTTTGAATGGAGTCTCATAGTTCTCTAAGTGATGATTCTGCTTTCTCTCTCTCCTTCCTGCCTCTTTGACTACCTGGGTTAACTCAAAAACTTTATCCTCTAGCTCTGAGGTTCTTTCTTCTCCATGGTCTAAACTATTGTTGATACTTTCCACTGCATCTTTACTTTCCCTGATTGTCTCATTCAATTTCTTAATCCCCACCATATCCTTTCTATATTCTGCATATCTCTCATCTCACATTTAGTCCCATCTTTCCACTTTCTCATCTATTCCTTTTATTGTCTTTATCATGCATATTTTAAATTCCCTTTCTTTCATATCCATTAATTCTTTAAGGGGGAGTCTTCTGTAGTAGCTGCCTCATGGTCCATTGGGGAGTTGCTCTGTTTTGATTTTTCTTATTGCCCAAATGTTTCTGTTCATTTCTCCTCATGTGTTTCTCCCAGTCTTCTTTTTTCTTCTTGCTTCCTCCTTTGCTTCAAATTACCTTGTCTCAGCAGCCTGAGTATAGCCAACCTCTTCCTTGTGACCAAAAATATAGGAGTCCTTGCTCTTACTGACACTAAAAATGGAAGTTAAAAATAGAACCAACCAAACAAATTAGCAAAAACAAAACAAAACAAAGCAAGCTCAAATAGATAAAAACTGCACCATCCTCAGCAATATAGAAGATAAAAATAAATAAATAATAAATAATGTAAAAGAAAGAATAATAAAAATAAAGAACATACTAAAAAAAGTATATATAACAGAAGGGACCAACTTTAATAGGAATATATATTTTGCAATAGGTCACTGGGACACCAGGTGGTCCTCTGGTTTTTGGTGAACAGATCCAGAAACCTCTATGGTCCTTATTCCTAACTTAGTCACCTGATTATTTCCTCAATATTCAGACCCCACAGTACTGGGATCTTAAAGCTCTTCAGAATCCTTCCAGGTCAGGTCTCACACTGCCTCCTGAAAACAGTTCCCTTGGGGTGCAGGAGTCCCTCAGCCTGTCCCAAGAGTGGAGTTCTGATCCTGGCAGGTGGAATTAAGAAGGCATGCTTTAGGCCCCTGCTTAGACCTTCTCATGACCTTTCCACAATGGCAGCCTCCTGGCCACCAAGACCTTCCCTGTACTGCTATCCTGAGTCAGCAATACTCACCAGCCACCAAAGTGATGGCAAGTCCACTCCAGCTGATATTCAAATCTGGTTGCTGCATACTGTTTGAGTTTGCCCACTCTCCCTAGCTTTCCCTTCAGCATGCAGCTTCTCCACAAAGCCAAAAACTCTGGAAAGGCTTCTCCCTGTCCCAGACCTCCATGGGGTGGCCAACTGATCCCATTGGGTGGCAATCACTTGCCTAAAGTGTCAGATTTCCGCCACTCTGAATCATACCCTGAATCCTACTCACCACCTCCTCACTGTGCTCCTTGAGCTATGACTCCAGGCAAGGTCCCTATGCCAGGTATGGCTGGGTTCTCTCTTTTTCTCCAGTCCTACTAGGAGAGCTCAGCTGAACAATCGTTCTGTTCCACCATCTTGCTCCACCTTCAAGATATAGTCATCTAAATATTTTTTAATGTAGTATACATATGTCTGCCTTCATATAGAGCAAAGAGCCAGTGATTGAATTATTATTATTATTATTATTATTATTTTTTTTTTTTTTTTTTTTGCAAACAGTTGTTTGGCAGTATAATGCTTACATAAACTCCAATAGTGGAATTGTATCAGTTTTTTCTTGATTTTGTAATTTTACTGGATTATTTAATTTATTAACTGTAATCAACTAGTCTTATTTATATAATTTATTAGCCAAAGAGATACAGCAGTCAAGAAAACTTTATTTGTTAGACTTCTTTAAGCCTGTCCTCATGTACTTAGAACCAAGGCCACAGTGGATGGATTGAAGATAATATTCTAAGATTGAATAAAATGAAATACACCTTGTAGCTTCCCTGACTGAGAAATCAAAAAAAAAAAAAAAAACAACAACAACAAACAAACAAACTCATCCATTCTGGAAACAAGATTTGTTGTAATGAAGAATACTTAGAAGAATTTATTAGGAATAACTAAGAGATAGAAAAAGAAATGGAAATGGATTGAAAGGAGAAATTTTTACCCAAAATATATTAAAGAGAATACTGCTAGAAAAGATGTACTAGTGGGTTCAGGAGAAAAAGGAAGGAGCCCTGGGGCAAAAAGGAAAGGTGATTGGTTATAATCCACAGTAGGAGTAGCCTAGCCTAGTGGTTGTAACCCCCACTGCCCTCACCACCATCACAACCACCAGATGCAAAGAAAAGGGCAGTACTTTCATTTTTAGTGGTGAAAGTCTACGTTTCCAGGCGATTGGACCAACTTTACCACTGAAATTAAATGGGACTTAAAATATGCAAGTTTCTTAAATGCATCAAAGACATGTAAAGTCAGTAAAGATCAACTAGATAAAAATCTAAGGAAAAAACTAGAATCTAGAGAAGTAAGCACAGAGCAAGGCTAGAACTGGCCTCACTCTTATCCCAGAACCTGAACATCAAAGCAGCTTTTGTCTTAGCAGAGGTAGGCTTTGGTTTTAATGGCCTCACAGGAAAACAGGATAGATTCCTCCCTAAGGTAAGGAGTCTAACTGGAAACCTCTTCAACATTAACCTAGAACCATAAAGTACTATAATCTGAGACTAAGAGCAAACCAGGAATAATCCCACCCTTTCCAAGTCCAGGGATCTGTAGACTTGAAACTTCACATGGTAGAGAGAAAAAGGAAAAAAGACACATAATTGCTAAGAAGCTGTGGTCATGGGCCAGACCTCCAGGAGATTTTCAGTCTGCATTTACATTGCCTTGGTATTCCCATGTACCCCAAGCTTAAAACTACTTTTAATGTTAGCCTGGCATCTAGGTTAGACCTCAGGCATCTAACAATAGTAAATTTGTGTTTTCTCCTTGGGAAAACAACTTCAAAGTATGTCTCAGATAAAGTTTGTAGTACATAGTTGAAAATAACTAAGGAGACAAACAAACTTTAGATGGGAACATCTGGGGTGGGCATTGTTCCAGAGATGTAGGCTGATGCTGTAAATGGTTAGTGATATTCACGGAGCCCCTCTTCCTAGAAGCCTACCTCCTGTTATACCCTTATAGAACATCCTGCAATACTCAAAGTCACTGGTAGAAAGTTGAGGTAATTAGTTATAGCATTCACAGATAGATTAACAGGAGAAATCCAAGCCCATCATGAGTGTATCAAGATTCATCAAATGTTTGAGGAAAACTTAACACCATGAAAAAAAAGCATCAACCTACACACACACACACATCAATAACAACTAAGGAAACAACGCAAATGGTTGAAGACTTTAAAACATAATATGATTACAATAAGATGTATTTAGAGAAGTTATTGTGTCCATGAAACAGAGTAAACTTTAGTGAAAGAAAAAACAGATCTTTTAGAAATGAAACATCTGATAGAAAAAACTAACTTCAAGGCTGAAGAGTAAAATTGACATAGAGCAATTGAAGAGCATCCTGGAAGTTCAAAGATTAATAAATTGTGGGATATGTACACCATGCAATATTATGCAGCCTTAAAGAAAAATAACACACATGGAGCTGGAACATATACTTCTTAGCAAAGTATCTCAAGAATGGAAGA
>CAUYPK010170401.1:0-61649 GCA_963574355.1 Loris lydekkerianus
AGGCTTAAGCGATTCTCTTGCCCCACCCCCCCAAGTAGGTGGTACAAACGGCCCCTGCAACAACCCCTGGGTTTTTTTTTTTTTTTTTTTTTTTTTTTTTGGTAGAGACAGGGTCTCACTCTGGCTTAGGCTGGTCTTGACCTCCTGAGCTCAGGGCAATCCACCCACCTTGGCCTCCCAGAGTGCTAGGATTACAGGCGTGAGCCACCACACCAGCCTGGACCCCATACATTCTATCCATAGGCCCATTTGGGAGGGTAGATGTCATGTTATGATTGATCCTTGTACTCTTGTCCCAGAGAAAGACCATACAGATGAACTACTGAAGAATAACTGAGCGAATCATTTATACCAATGAGAGTGTATGTCAATATCCAGTTGTTGTTGTTGGGGAAGGGGGAGGGACAATTTCTAAATATTAAAATAATATTCTAAGCTCCTGACAATGAAGAAAAATAATGTTCTGGGGTATGGCACTACAAGCATGGTAAAACTGTAGCTAAACAATCTTAAAACAAGGGATCCTGGGACCTGCCTTGGTACAATTAAAGAGACAGGCTTATGGATTTTCTGACTTGTTCATTCTGCCATTACATTGTTTCTCCAGATATTAAAAGAACTTACTAGGTCTGTGGCTTGTCATACCACATCCCTGGATAAATTGCACAAACTACCAAAGCCCAGGAAAGATGTGTGGATAAGAGGGTGACTTTGGCAGCCATTTTTTGTACCCTTCTTCCTGCCCCTTCTAATGCCACAGGTGATAGGACCAAAAGTGAGCCCCAGATTCAAGAGCAGCTTATCTATTGACTGGTAAGCATCCAATGATGTAGCTTAATCATCATCATCAGAAAATGATCTATATCAAATAGCTTCTCTCTCTCATGCCCACCTCAAAAATGTGAAATAAGACACACAAGAAGGAGGTAATTAGAGGTGGAAAGAAAATAGAGAGGAAAGCCCAGACTTTGACTCAGGGCCATTAGAGGGAAGGCTGCAGACAGAGGCTGAGCCCAGGTAATGGTGGAGCGCTACACTGGAGATCAGCAGCCCCACTGCAGTATCTGTGGGGCAGCCTCCCGTTTGGATTGCCCTCCACTTCCTGTCTATGAAGCTCCCACTTCCTATCTCCACAGTAAAATTTCATGAATAAAATTCAGAGTGTTGGAGAAGAAAATCTCATTTTTATTTTCACTAACCTGGAACTGAAACTTTGCATTTCTTTCCCCTCTTGTGGGAAGCCTTCTTATATCCTCCAAGATTGAGCTAGGTGCTTCAACAATGTGCCTTCAAGACCCACTCGCCACTACCATCAAAGCAGGAACAGGGTTCATTGTAATCACCTATTCACCTGTTTCTATCTCACATTAGACCTTTAGTTACTTGATGGCAAGAACATGCAGGGATTTTGTTTCTTTTCAATTCCCAGGGCTTGGCACAATAAACATCCCATGGTATATGCTTTATAAATACAGTAGAGCCTCCATAGTTGACCACCTACCTACACCTGCTTAAGTTGACCTAATTTTCATACACCGGACAAGCATCACACATACGTATCAGTACAGTAGGCCTAGGTCATTATGTTGACCACCTCCGTATCTTGATGAATTTGTTATAGTCCTTAGATGGTCAACTCACAGAAGTTCTACTATATTTTTTAAATCAATCAAAGAATGAAATTTCTACATGAGACCACAGAGACACAAAGTAATAATTTTTTTTTTTTTTTTTTGAGACAGAGTCTCAAGCTGTCACCCTGGATACAGTGCCCATGGCGTCCCAGCTCATAGCAACCTCAAACTCTTGCCTCAGCCTCCCAAGTAGCTGGGACTACAGGTACCCACCACAACGCCCGGCTATTTTTTGTTGCAGTTGTCATTGTTGTTTTTTGCTGGCCCGGGCCAGGTTTAAACCTGACTTGGTGTATGTGGCTGGGGCCCTAACCACTGAGCAACGGATGTTGCCACAAAATAGCAATTTAATAATGCCAGCTCAGTGATCTAGCCACTGCTGTTAAAAGGTAAATAATGGGGCAGGTATCAAACTCCATAAGAGAATATTAGAATTAAGGCTTTTAATACAATGGGTATTAAAACTCTTCAGTTCACTGACATGTACTGTGATTTACCATGGGTCACACTGCCATCTCATAAGGATTTAAGTAATATGAGAGAGTAAAACATGAACAACTATCTCAAACACAATTCAGAATGTCATATATTTTATTTGAGACAGATCATTTGGGGGAGAATTGCCATTTAAAATGGAGTCAGATGACCTATATCCAAATCCTGACCCCACTACTTATTAGGAATAGAAACCTGAACAAGTTGCTAAACCAAACCTCAGTTTCCCTATTTGTAAGATGGGCCTGATGATACCTCATAGAAGGGTTACAAAATGTAAATGCAACCATTATGTGGAAGGACTTGCTACCGTAACATACATAGCAGGCATTCATTAAAGGTTTGGATATTTTTTTCTTTCATATATAAAGACTGTCTAATTGTACGGGGTCAGCCAGGTGGGGGTGGTAGAAGATAGGAATTCTATGTGTGGTATGTTACTCCTAAATCTCTCTTACCCATGACAGTGCTGGAACAAAATTTTACTGTATTTGGAGCAGAAACCGAAATACAGTGTGAGCCACAAGTGTAATGTTAAGTGTTCCAATTGCTACATTAAGAAATATAAAGAAACAGGTGAAATTAATAATATACTACATTCAACCCAATATACCCAAAATATTATTACTATTTTAATATGCAATCAATATATAAACTTACTGATGAGATATTTTACATTCTGTTTCTCCTACTGAGTCTTTGGAAGCAGATGTGTGTTTTACGCTTATAGCACATGGCACTTCAATTCCAACTAGCCACATTTCAAGTACTCAATAGCCATGTTTAGCTAGTGGCTGCTGAACTGGATAGTCGCAGGTCTAGTTAGCATAAAGATAGTTTTGGGGTCATCTCATCCGGGAATCAATTGTATTTAGGTAGTGAATCAGAGCTCAGACTCTGGAGCCAGACTGGGTTCAAATGTTGGCCCTGTCACTTCCCAGCTGTGTGCCCTTGGACAACTGCCTTCATCTCTCTGTGCCTAATTTCTTCATCTACACAGGGCAACTATAGTACCAGCTTCCAGAGCTGGTAAGAATTAAATGAATCAAGGCATGCAAAATGTTTAGAGTAGCATCAGACACATATTAAACTGTTGATAAACTTTAGCTGCTATTATTATTATAGCTCCAGGGGACAGGGGCAGGAAGAGAGCAGCAGGAAAGTATAAAATCTACAAAAAAATTAGAGGCTTGCTACTCCCCTTTCAGTGTTATCCAAACTGATTAGGAAACTCTGTTGTCCTCCCTTCAGGCCAATGAAAGTGAGAATCCTGGTACATAGCGTCCCAGCATAAAATGGCCCTTGCAGGGTGGCAGACCCTCAAGTTTGCAGTCTAAAGGCAATCCAAGGAGCTATGGTTCCAATTAGGAAGGCGAAGCTGGCCCAAATACCATTCCCCGCAGCTTGGCAGGAAAAGCCATTTGCAAAAAACCAGACCATGTCTCCCATTTTCTGTCTTTATTTCTCTGTTCAAACATTTGCAAATCGTTCAGAACTTGGGAGAGGTGGCAGCAGCAACTGTTCTAAAAGGCAGAACGAGAAGCAAATGAGGGCAGGCCCAAGACACAACTGCTCAGGAGTATTAGAAGCCAAAACACAAATCATAAAAATAAAGATGAAAGAGCAATAATCTTAATGTCTGCCAAATACAAGCAATTATGTCTTCCTGGAAATAACTTCAGATCTTACAGATTAAGAATTATCTATGTCTTTAAAGCCCTGGCTGATTTTTCTTTTAGAGCTGACTCAGATATGTCTGTCCCTCTCCTCTGGCATCCGTGACACGGCTTCTGCAATACTGGCACAGGTCAATTTAGAGCAGTGTTTTTCAACCTTTTTATCTCACACTTGAACCTATAATTAAACTTCCAAGACACACTTAAATTATGTTGATTCAAAAAGAGAAAAAAAAAAAAGAATATGCTTACTGTGCTTTGAATTTCTTTCAGAAATAATGATCTTTAGAAATTTTCTAGGCATACCTAAGATTCTCCTGTGGCACACCAATGGGGTGCGGCACCAGTTGAGAAACACTGATTTAGAGGCTTCCGTTTTATATACTTTTCTACTGAGATATCACATATATAGTAAAGTGCATAAATCTGAAAGCTGAAAGAATTTTTACATAGACCTATGGCCAGGTTGATACCATTCAGGTTAAAATATGGAATCTTTCCAGTGCTCCAGCAGACTCCCTCAGGCCCCTCCCAAGATAATCACCACCTGTATCTCAGAAGAGAAGTTTGCTTGTTTTTGAACTTCATATACATATCGCTGACAGGCCTCCTTTTTAGAAGGAGAAAGGGGGGAAATTGGAAGTGACAAAGGACATGAGATCTCTCATTTACACAACACAACCTAATGCTAAAAACAGGCACCAGAAAAATGACCTAGAGAGGATGGCAGGTCCCCAAACACACCAACCTGCTACGCATAGGTCCTGTGACCGTCACACATGAACACTACTGTTCTATGTTCTGTGGGGTCCAAAATCCACTTCTAGTCCTGGTCTGCAGGACAGCAGGCCCACCGCCATCGAGCAATGAGCTGCATCTGAACTGGACTCAGCTTTACTGGGCACAAGATGAGGAGCTCTGTTCCCACAGGGATTTCTCTTTCAGTTGAGAGAGCAAGCTGAGAGCCGGACATGGCCAGCTTCGCTCTGAAGCCTAGCTTTGCCACTTCCCAGCTGTGTGATCTCAGGTAAGTTGCTTCACTCCTCTGTGCCTGTTTCCTCATCTGAAAAAAGAGGAGAGAAACAACACCTACTTCGTTAGGTGTTGTAAGGGTTCGACTGCTTAGGACAGTGTCTGCAACATCATCCTTCATAAAGATTAGCAATTAAATTCTTAGCTAATTAGCTAATAATATTATTATTCTAGACTATATCCTTCCTTAATGCTAGCAAAGACATCAGGAGGATACAATATGGACCATCAAATGTGTAGTACACACATACAAATGTATCCTCACAGCTGTACACAAACACACCTGCATACACATCCGTGCACATATGGTTACACACATACATGCATGTACACACACATGTACCTTCAACTCCCCTCCCCTCAGGATATAAATGGCCAAAGTTCCCCTAGTTCTCCTGCCCATTAAAAGCCAGAGGCAAAAGATTAGGGTAAAGGAAGTGTAAAACAATAAGAAGAGCCGTATTCATAAGGAATATATTTGCCCTGAAAAGACCTGGAAAACATAAATGTCTCCATCCCTGAGTGTTCACTGGGTTCACCCATTCTCAGATGGCATTGTGTGGGCTGGAATTCACACAATGGCCACTAAACCAGGTGGGACACCTGACTTATGAGGCCCGAACCGCAGTGAGTATTTGTGAGAGGAGAAAGGGACTTGGATTATTCTCATTCTCATGAGAGAAAATAATCAGTGCAAAATCAAGTCATCCCAGAGAATCACCTTAGAAATTCCATGCACCTAGAAGACCGTGACATCTAGGAAATCGCCCAGATCCCCAGGGCTGGAGAGAAATAGGAAAGTGGCATTAGGCACTATCAAGGTATCCTTGCCACTAAAGAAATGTATCTGATAATTCGAAAGATATTTTTTTAGACAGCAACAAAAATTTTCAGCTACAAATATCCTCTAACATGTTTCTTTCCAGCATCTCACCCAGGATGTTACCATGGGATGAAAATAGACTGCTATACCTCACAAGAAACAAGCAACTTAAAATCCTGGGTATTGGGAGATGAATAGTGACTGAGCTAAAAGACCTCTGAAATCCCAGGATGGCCACTAACATGTCACAAGAAATTGGGAAAGACCTTTCTAAGGAAAAATAGTTGTAATTCCTTAGGGCACACATGAGAAAGGACCTCAAAGCATTTCAGATCTAGTCATTTCTTCTTATTTTATCATTATAGAAGAAAAGACCAGAAATTCTTTTGAAGTATGAGCCAGTAAATGTTCGGATTAGCCAAAATTACTTGAACTTTGGCCGTGGTATGTATATAAAGATGATGAGACTTTTATTTCCTTTTCCTCCTCATGAATGAGCTTTGTTGGGGCCAGGCACAGTAGCTCACGCCTGCAATCTCAGCACTCTGGGAGGCCAAAGCAGGAGGATCGCTAGAGGTCAGGAGTTTGAGACAAACCTGAACAAAAGTTAGGGCCCCCTGTCTACAAAAAAATAGAAAAATTGCCTAGGCATGATGATAGGTGCCTGTAGTCCCACCTACTCCAGTGGCGGAGAGGGAGGATAGCTCGAGCCCAGGAATTTGAAGTTGCTGTGAGCTATGCCACCACCACACTCTAGCCTGGGCAACAGAGTGAACCCCTATCTTAAAAACAAGAAGAAAAAAAAAAGCATGTTGCCTCAAGTTAATTATTGCTGTCCAAGGTAGTTCTATGCCACCACCAATAAAAACTACAATGTCCATCTGTCTTTCTGGTCCTTAGTTATAAGGTCGTATAACAATTAAGAACCTTATACCATTTCATTCCTTTTGGTAAAAAGGAAAAAGAAATCAACCAACACCCATAGGTACTAGTTAACAGAATTTAATTATTCCATGAAATTAAAAGATATGCCTTCTGAACTAGAATCTTGTGATCCTAATGCCCTGCAGACACAGTTTGACTTTGGGGCAGGCAAGAAAGAGAAAATATATAATTTCCACCTAAAGGTGAGTCAAGGAAAAATGACCCTTGACCTCCTGACTTTCTGAAAACAATCAGAAACAGAGACCGGGGACAACTAATACTGGCCTTCGTTTCAGAACGTATGGAGATCTACCCAGCTTAACAACTATCCCACCTAGCAGACACCAACTAGCACCCGCAAACTTGGAGCAATCAAGTATAGTCTTTAGGCCAAAATTAAAGCCTGGTTTCCCTCGGAAGAGTTGGCAGTGTTAATTACTAATTGCATCTTTAAGACAACGAAAGTTGTTTGAGGCCGCTCATAAATCTCAGGCAAAAAAATGACATTTAAAATATATTAAGTCTAATTTTGTTATACAAAGAAAAAACTATGTAGTCATTAAAAGTGATGTTGTAGAAGAATATTTGGTGACACAGAAGGATATCCTTGCTCTAAGAAGTAAAAAAAATCAGTTTACCAAACAACAGGTAGCATGTAAACTTATTTTTAATTAAATTATGTACAGAAAAAAAAAAAAAAATCCTGAAGGGTATATACCAAAATATTGAGAGTGATTCTCTCTGGGTGACAGATTTGGAGATCATTCTTACCATTTTTATTTTGTTGATCTTTATTTTTAAAAATCTTGTTCATTTAAGAGGCTTATGACTCTGTAGTAAGAAAAAAAGTAAAAACTTCTCCAAAATTCAGTTTTACTCAAGTCCTAACTCTGCTAAGAGTCCAAGATCAATGTTTGTTCAAAATCCTTCCCTAGAACATTCTGCAACTCCACATAACAACAAGGATAGATCAGTAAACTGTAATACTGAGAGGAAGTAGCCAAACACGAAAGGTACAAACTGAGTAATCCCATTTACCTAAGACACAAAAAGAGGCAAAATAATACTATGAGGTTGAAAGTTAGGGCAGTAGTTACCCTGGGGTTAAGACAAACTCTTGATTGTTTAGCCTTTTGTATTATTTCTAGAGTTTCTAATCATACTTACTGGGAACGACCTGGAGAAGTGAGTCTCTGCCGTCCTGTATGGACTTGCCAGCCTATGAGTCCCGGTTTAAAAACACCTTCCTTCCTCCATTATAAAAGGCAACTCAGTGGCCAAATGAAATGCTTGGGTCTCTGATTTATACCAGGGCCAGCCAAGGACACACATCCCAAATTTCATAAATACAATAGAAGTCTGCACCCCAGTGCAAGCCCCTGGAAGAAATCATTGCCAAATTTTCTTTCCCACACTTCGCCCCCCCCCCCCCCCACTGGCTAGCAGTAACAAAAACAGAATAAAATAGGGATTTAAAAAAAACCACCAGGAATAAATAATGTTCTTGCTACAATGTTGCAAAGACACAAAGACAGAAAAGAACGCATAAGAATTCCAGAAACTTTTCGGTACCAATTCCCAACACTCTCATTCTTGGAGCCAGAAGAAACTCTTCAGGAAGCAGAAAAATGGGGAGTCAGGAAGAGCAGAAGGAAATGTGGTGCAAGTAGGAAGAAGGGAGCTACTGGGTGCCCCTGGTGTCCTGGGCGTTTCCAGTGTGGCCTCCCCGAATCCTCGCAATCTCCTGTAAACCAGGCATTGCAATTTCCACTTAAAATGGGGGGAAACTAAGGCACAGAGATTTAGAGTAGTGCTTTCCCACCTTGGCTACACATTAACATCACCTTGGAGCTGTTAAAAATCCCCTGTGATGCCCAGGAATATTTTATACCAATTACACCCACTTCTGAGTCTCTAGGGTTGGAACTCAGGCACTGGAAATTTTTTTTTTTTTTTTTTTTTTTTTGAAACAGAATCTTGCTCTGTCGCTCCCTGAGTAGTGGTGTCAGAGTTCACAGCAACCTCAAACTCTTGGGTTCAAGTGATCCTCCTGCCTCAGCCCCCTGAATAGCTGGGACTTATAGGCACCTGCCACAACACTCAGGTAGTTTTTCTATTTTTAGTAGAGACAGGGTCTCACTCTTGCTCAGGCTGGTCTCAAAGTCCTGAGCTCAAGTGATCCTCTTGCCTTGACCCCCTGGAGTGCCCTCCAATTAGATCCAATGTGGAGCTAAAGTTGAGAACAAGGTGGCTTATACCAGCATTTATTAAACTTTAATGCACATACGTTGGACCTTAAAATTCGATTCTAATTCAGTAGGTCTAGGGTGGGGCTCAAAAATGTGATGCTGGTGATCTTGGCCCCTGATCCACACTTGAACTAGTGAGGGTATAGACCAGTGATTTTCAACTGGTTTGCCAGGGCACACTGGTGTACCAAGAAAATTTTCTAAGATCATAAATTAAATTATTTTCTAAAGAAGTTCAAAGCACAGTAAGTATATTCTTTTTTTTTTTCCTTTTTTTTTTTTTTTTGGATCAACAGAATTTAAGCGTGCCAGAGAACTTTAACTACAGGTTCAAGTGTGCCATGAGATAAAAGCTGAGAAACCCTGGTACAGACCATAGCCTGTCTGGGACTGCAAGGAACTTACTGAGTGTGCATTTCAGTCAGGCATAGGGACATTCCAAAATAGATTTCCAGCCCCTTCTGCTCACTTACATACAGTGGGATTCCAGATCCATAGTCTCTTTGCACCAAAGCAGATGTGGGGGCCCTCTTGTTGCCCCCCTCTGCTTTAGAGAGAAGCCAGTGAAAGTGCAGGACACCAAGTTTCTGGAATACCACGTCAGAGAGATCCAGCTAGCTCCCCCAGGCCCACCCCAGTAGCCAAGAGAGGCTGACTCTGCCAGCTCCCTGCAGTTTGACCCTCTACATTCCCTTATTTGACAAGATATTAGGCACAAGCCATGCCAGAGTGTGTGCATTAATGAGGCCCACATGTAACTGCTGAAGAGTAAACACTCACTTAATCCCGTGTAGCTGAACTGTCTAACAAACGAATTAGCTGGTGGCACCCACTTAGGATATATGATCCAATTTATATTATGACTTCTTTCTAAGGGCTGAACTGATTTCGACACATATAAAAATATGCTTTCAATCACCCACAATTGCACCATTTGAACAAGGGGGAGGGAAAGGCTTTTAAAGGGCTCAGAGCTGAGGGGAGCAAATGATAAGTTGGGATGAAGGAAATTCGCATGGGGGCAGAGATGAGGAGGTGGGGGACATTGCTACTGCCACTGAGGAGCCCAGGAGACCTTCATCTTTGCTGCTGGCTTCATGGGTGCAGCCTCGAGAAAGAGCTGGAGAATTCCTCACCATCTCCTCCCTCAGATGCTTTCACGTCCATCAGCGGTTCAGGGGCCCCAGAATCATGCATGGACATTTGAGCCAGGGGAGAGGGGACAGGGCTCTGGAAGGTCCAGGGTGGCCAACCTAAGACTAAACCAAGACTAACAAATGTATATGCTCAAAGAACCTCCATTCATATTGGCCTCAACCAATGATGCCAAGAGGAAGAAATGGTGGAACGCCATGCATGACCAGAAAATTCACCCATATTTATCAGATACTTCTCAATATTCAGCTCTTGGCTTTTCTCATTATATTGTCATAATAACTCTAAGATGTAGCTAATATGACTGGCCCCTATTATACGAGAGGAAACTGAGATCCAGAGGCTAAAGTCACCCAGCTGGGTAATGGCATTCATTGATTCCAGGCAGTGTGACTCCAGAAACAAAGCACTTAATGAATCTTGTGTTCTGGGGCCTATGTGCTCTCTCCAGCCTTGCTGGCGTGGTCTAATTTCCTATGGGATGTCTGAGGCATAATGTTGCTGCCTTTAGAACAGCCCCCCAACCACTGATATCAGGGTTGTGCCTGTGTCCTATAAAAACTGAATCCCACAACTATCCACATGAAGGGGCTCTCTGAGCCACACCAGCTTGGCTCTGTCTGTGCATCTGAGCGCAGAAAACACAGAAATAACTGCCCCCTGTTACATGTGCTTAGCACTGGGCTAGTGATTTTCATATATCTCATCCAATTTTTACAGAAAAAAAACCAACAGGTACTACTGAGAAGTTATGTAACTTTATAGTAAACTATCCTGCTTTGGAATGAAAAGCATTTGGGCCTAAATCTGGTGAATTTTTTTTTTTTTTTTTTTTTTTTGCCCCACTCTAAGTGATGCTGTCATAATACTAAATTATGACCCAAATTGTCTGCAGCCAATTTCCTTGGAAGAGCATAAACCATTCATTTATACTCTCAACACAAATGTTTCTCCCTAGTCAAACCAGTTTATATATGGATCCTCAAATAGGCTGTGGCAAACTCTGCTATATAGTCACCGTTCCCTTTCCTACCAGAACATGGCTGGGACACATTACCCAGACTCCCTTGCCATTAACTTCTGCTGCCGTGTGGCTGAGTTCTGGCCAATAATAAGTGGGCAGAAGTGTCGTGTTTCTCCTTTAGGCCTGACCCATCAAAACGTTCTGTGCAGTCCTCCATTCTCTTTCCTTATCTGCTGCCTAGATGCAGATACCACCGGGGAGTGGCAGGGCCCCTGGCAGAAGGAGCTTGGGCCCTAGAATGGCTGCATGGAGCGCTCCCCTATCCACCCACATTGGACTGTAACATGAGCAAGAAACAAAACTTCACTCTGTTACGCCACGAAGACTTTAGCGTTTGTTTATTATGACAGATAACCCACTCTGACTAATGCACGGATCATGCTCATTTCATTACTCATTTCCTTTATCTTGCCACTCTAAAAAAATCTCACTTATTAAGTTGCTGATTTTCCAAATGTGGTCCCTGGACCAGCAGCCGCAGCAACAGCAAGAGTGTGTTAGTAATGCAAATTCTCAGGCCTCACTCCAGACCTGCTAGATCAGAAACTTGGTGGGGAAAAGAATTGAGGCCAGCAATCTGCGTTTGAACAAGTCCTCCAAGTCATTCTGATACACATTCAAGTTTAAGAACCACTGGCAGGCTGAGCTGGGTGGCTCATGCCTATAATCCCTACTTTGGAAGGCCAAAGTGAGAAGTGATCACTTGAGTCCAAGAGTTCGAGATCAGCCTGGGTAACATAGTGAGGTCTGGTCTCCACACAAAAAATGTTTAAAAACTTAGCTAGGCATGATGGCACATGTCTGTAGGCCCACCTACTGGGGAGGCTGCAGTGGGAGGATCACTTGAGCCTAGGAGTTTGAGGGTGCAGTGAGCTATGATGATGCCATTGCACTTCAGCCTGGGTGACAGAGCAAAAACCTGTTTCTATGAAAAAAACCCACAAAAACAAAATGTAAAAATCCCCCACTGGATTAAGTCATTTGAAATCCACTGATGGAATCTACAAAGCTTTCTGCAAGCCTCAGCCGGCTGCGGCTCTTCTCTGATCTCAGTGCCATTCATTCATTTTGCCCTTAACTTATACATGGTCACTGTCATTGTGATCACACTGTAACCCTATGCTGTATCTGCTTGTCTCAGGTTCTAGCATTACCTCTTGCTAAATGCTGAAAAGGAGGAGGAAACGTAGGGAAGGAGGGAGGGAGATAAAGAGGAATAAAAGAAAGGGAAAGAAGGAATGGAAGGAGGGGCAGACACCCAAGTCACTGATCACTACCATTCAACAGACGTAAAGTGTCAGGTGTCAAAAGATTAGGTGATAGGTCATTCTCACCCTCTCACTGTTTCCTCATCCATAAAATGATATCTACTCTCATTGGGATGTGATTAGGATTTAAAGAGACTTGTATAAGGTGCTTAGACCAACGTCTGGCATGCAGAAGGTAATCTATAAAGATGAGAAATTACACCCTATTGGAAGACTTACCTGGGCAAGTCACCTATCCTCTCTGAGCCTCAGTTGAGATGATGAATGAATGGTAGGTGCTGGGCACAGGGAGCAGCACAAAGGAGGAGCTGGGTTGAGGACTGGGGGCCTCTCCTCTCTCCTTTCCAAGAGCTGCCATCTTCATGTCATTAAGTCTTGTGCAGTGTAGTGCAGACTGTGAGGAAATACACATTTCCAAGAAAACAGGGAGCAGCTCAGACAGCAAACAGTTGACAGCTGGGAGAGTCTGAGGGGGGAGGTACTGAGGACCTGGTCTTCCTGGGGTGTTGGAACTGGAACAAGAATTTATCCAGCCCCCCAGAGATATAACCCATGGGAGGACAGCTCCTTGGACCCCCTAAATCTTTGCTTTATTTCTAAACAAACAGCAACTATGTCACTGTTGACTTAGATCCAGAGAAATCTTTGTCCAGCTTTGGAAAGCTGCCCACAACAGCTAGAGAGCAAAGGTTAGATGCAGTTCTCCCCAGACTTGTTATTAATGAATTCCAAAAAGGAAAGGGGTTGCTTATTTATTACCTCCTTCCAATTCACCCCTTCCTGAACTAAGGCCAGAGAGCCAGGAAGATGAGGAATTTCCTTCTAAACGCTTTTTCTTTTTTAAGATTAAGAGCAAATTTACAAGGTCAAGAAAATCCACAATGTTTACTTGGGGTTAAGAGGCATGCATGAGGAGTGAAGAAGGTGGCAATTTTAAGCTTTTTTTTTTTTTTTTTATTATTAAATCTTTGGTTTCCATCTGATTTTTTTTAATTCATTTATTTTTATTGTTAAATCATAGCTGTGTACATTAGTGCAATCAAGGGGTACAATGTGCTGCTTTCATATACAATCTGAAATATTCTCGTCAAACTGTTCAGCGTAGCCTCCATGGCATTTTCTTAGTTACTGTATGTAGGCATTTGTATTCTGCATTTGGCTTCCATCTGATTTTGAGGTTCATTTATTTCTTGGGATTTTGTTGTTGTTGTTGTTTCCTTCTTTTTTTACAGTAAAATCACGTAGAAGTGTGAACTGGTGCACATGAAAGAAAAATTTGTCAATCCCTTGATTGTCAAAGATACACATGGCCTTCAACCCAGCAAGCCTGTGCCTAAGTGCATCTCCTGGAGCTTTCACATTGGTTGACCATGACCTACATAGTAAGAGAAGTTACTGTATCATTAAACTGGTTTTGATTTTAACCATGTGCCAAAGTGAACTAACTGTGTTACCCTGTAATTGGGACAAGTTTAATGAAACAGTAAGTACTCTCACCATGGGCAACATATTCTGATATTTGCTAATGCCTTTGATTCTATTTCATTTTTTGAAAAGCCTATTTGTTTGAGTTCATGATCCGTTAATGGGTAACAGCACACTCTGAAAAATTCACATATATATACACAAAGTGACAGGTGCTTATTGTAGCATTATTTGGAGGGGAAAATCCTAGAAACAACTGAAGTGTTTATCAACAAGAGAATAGATAAGTAAAAATAAACTGAAGTAGTGTTATATAATCAGCTACTATACACAGCACTTAAGAAGGAATCAACCAGAGCTAGGAGTAACAACCTGAATAAGTCTCCATACACAACTTTGAGCAAAAAAGACAATTTACAGAAAGATACAAACAGTAGAAAACAATTCACACACATTTTGAAACATGCATAATACTACTAAACACTCCTTAGGAATACATATATGCATATATATTAAAATATAAGGACATGGCTGGGAGTTGTTAATAATCAAATTTCAGGGTATAGTTGAAAGCAATGCTATTAGAAACAAGTCTACAACCACAATTTTATTTTTAATAGCTTATTTATTAACCTAGGTGGTATTTCTTGCATCATTCTTTTTCTCATACATCTGAAATGTTTATAATTAAAAATGCCTCCATGGAACTAAAACTCTCATGACAATTTTGCTTCTTCCTTTTGGATTTAATAAAATAACAGTTCTCCACTCTTAGTCCCAATTCCCATTAGAGAGCAGAATGTGAGCTCAGGATGTAGACCTATGGGCACATGCCCTACCACCTCTCTTCCCAAACCTGTCAAGGTGCATCAACTTTGAAGAAGATGGAGTAGCCAATGGTAGACCCAAGACTTCCAGAAAGATGGGAATAGTACACAGAAATTCACCAAAGCACTATAAGACATGGGTGATGCTGGAAGCCATTTCTTCAAGCCACCTGCTTTCCCCTATACCACCCACAATACTTCCCCGGGGTCTAGAGGAGCCACAGAATCTAAGCCACAGGGTCTTAACATCCCTAACAATGCATATGGCAGCTGGTGCCTCATTTGCAAACTCTACTGGGGTTCGTGACACCATTTAATCCCACCCACATTGAGGCAAATGCAGGTGAAATTTTGTCAGTTTGGCCCTCTCTGGATATCACCAAGGAGAGTGTTGGAGAACTAACAAAGGTAATTTCTTGCTGAAGACATCCCCATTTTATAAACAGAATGATTAGTTTCTGAGGTTTCTGTCACCAACACTAGAATTAGAACTTCCCAGATTCACAAACTCCTCTAGTTGGAAAGTCTTAGACCAGGGCTTCTTCAATATTAGCATGCAAAGTGAATCGCCTGGGAGCCTGTTAAAATGCAGCTTTTGGAGGCAGGAGGTGGCCCTATGGCGCGAGGCTGAGGACCACTCTGGGAATAGCAGGGCCTCGGAGTACCCTCCCTACCTCCTTTAAACATGAGAAAGCCACCAAGGCTTATAGACGGAAAAGACTTACTTATGCCTTGACTCAGTCCTTCCCCAGGACCAGGACTTGGCTTTTCAAAGTTGTGCTTCAGTATTTTTTTCCACATCGAATCTCAGTTGCTGAATACACCAATCCAGCTTACTGGCTATGGAGCCATGAGGTTTCTGGTTATTCCAAATGCACAGAACACCACCAGCTCACTAAACTCTCGCTTCTCCAAGCGGGATCCACAGACCAACAGCATTGGCACCCCCTGGGAGCTTATTAGAAATGCAAAATCCCAGGCCCTGAGCCCAGGCCTACTGAATCTGAATCTGCCTTTGATATAAGATCCCCAGATGATGTGTATACAGACTAAAGTTTCAAATTAACTAGATTAAATTAATTAAACAATATGCAAACCTGCACGCTAGATGGCAATTCTGCGCAGTATTGCTGCTTCTTTAAAACATGTTTTTAATTGGCAAAACTTGTATCTAAGTATCATGCACAATAGGAGCTTTTGAAATTTATCGTAGGCACAGACCACCCGCTCATTCACCTGCTCTTCCTCTCCTTCCCTTTCTTTGAAATGTGCATACACAGAGCTACACACAAAATGATCATACACAACTGAGGCTTCTTCGAGGGCTCTGTGTTTGTGACTTAATAATAGGAAACATTTATTGGACTCTTGCTGAGTGCTCGCTATGCATTATTGAATCCTCATGATGCTCCTGTGATGTGGAAACTATGGCTCCTTCTATTTTACAGAGGGAGAAGCTGAGACTCGGTATGGCCAGACAACTCACCTAAGCCTTCCAGGAAGTGCTACTGGTTGAAGAGGAAAAAAATATGAATGTCAATTGCTTCCACGGGATCTACAAAGATGCCAGGGAGCTGATGACTGTGACACTGAAAACTGGAGCCTCCATGGAGAGGCCCAAAGGATGCCATTCCTGGTCTGGTGCTGGGCCCCATTTCCCAGGGAGAGAAGGGGGAGCCCTTCAGGAACATTTGGCTGAAGAGTCTGCCTCCTGGGGAGATGGCCAATGGGAGGGAAGACAAACAGTCAAAAGAGAGGGAAATTCTAATCTTAATGTGTCAATGCTGAGAAATGCATCAAAATCCCCAAGTCTGAGGCATCTAAGCCTTTCACATGATGGAAGGTTTTCCTGGTGGTCCTGGACTATTCTGTGTGTGTGTCCGTTCGGTCATCCTAACGAAGCTTAGGCTTACGCTAACAGGCGAGTGAGGGCAACAGAAACTCTTGAACCTACACTACTTAGAAAATCAAAATACAACGTGGCATAATAGCTGAAGATGCACACAAAGTGCAGCAGATCTTCTCAACTGTCCCCCAGGCAGACCAAGCTAATGGCTCACAGCATTTGCTATGAGTGAGTGAATATCGTGCCTCAGAATCCTTCTCAACACAGCACTTCTACACTGCACTGAGGCACTAGTAAATGAGAAAGACAGGCAGGCAATTAGAAACCTGCCTGCCATATCTGTTGAGGTAATGAGCTTTTCCTGAGCATCAGGAGGCCAAGGTTCATGTCCTGGCTTCATAATAACTAGTTGTATAACTTTGGACAAGGCACTTGGCTTCTCAGGTCTTCTGTTTCCTCAGCTGTTACATGGGAAAACTTAGGGAGAACTTTTAGGCAAGAGAGGTTGCGTCTGGCTGGACGTCTTAGATTCTAGCAGGTTTTCCTGCATTCCGTAGCTTTTGTCCCCGTGTAACCCAGGCCTCCAGGTGGATGTTACATTCAAATATCTGACAAGGTACAAATCAGCCCCACACTGCCACAGCTGATCCCCGCCCCATGGGAGACAGCTGCAGGGGTGGCTTGGTTACTTTTTTTAGCCTAAATATTTAGCAAGAAACTCCTGCAAAATGGCTACAGTATATGTAATCCTAAAAATAATCACTAAAATTTTATTTTGAAACCATTTTCTAGATATCTATATATACTTTGACCTAAGTATCCAGACATAAATCATTTCCAAACTTTCATTCCCACATCCAGCATCCAGGATGCCAGGAAAAATGCATGCCCAAGAGGGTCCCTTGAGACGACAGAGCCTGGATAAAGAAGAGAGGGGTTTTTTTAACCTTTTTCTCTGAGAAAGAAACCAATAACCACAGTTTTCTGTGAGCAAAATAGTATAAATGGGTCTAAATTTTTCCTTCACCCTTATTCTTAAATAAGCTATCCCCTACATGTGGAATGATTCCCCCCCCAAACCTCACAGCCTTCTAAGAGATGCAACCCTGACTTCCATTCAATGCCCAGAACCAATTGTTTCAAGTTTTTTAGAAACTTTTTCAAATTCTGTACTTTGAATGATACAATCATGGGGTTAAGGCACTGGCTTTACGCTTTCCAAGTAAGAGCAAATTCTTTTCATTTGAAGGTAACGCCTCGTGTGGGGGCTCATGCGTGTTTGAGAGCAAAGACACATGAGCACAACAGTGAGGTCTGGGGACAGCAGCTATTTAGTATGCAGCCTCGGGACCTGAGGGTCACCACGGTTCTCTTGATGAATGCAAAGACGGATAGGCCAGAGAGGAGCCAGAAACAACAGCTAGCGGACCCTCCATCATGTGCACGGGGCCCTGCTGACCGCGTAAATCCCACCAGATTCTTTGTAAGTCCGCTCACTAGCTCACTGAAGTGCAAGCTGACAACTGCCACGCTGCCACTTGCCTGGCCCCGGGGAGACACTGGCCTTGCCCCGGGGAGACACTGGCCACAGACAGTCTCCAACAGGGCTTGCACGTTGGCCCTTTTCAGGAAATCAGAGGAAGAGGCAGGTTGTTACAGACCCCATCCTCGCCCTTCTTTCAGGTTCCCCTGAACCACCAAGGGCAGGGGAGGAGAAAACCGAGGCCCATGGCAGGAAGGAGACGCGTTGCTGGGGAAGGCCTCACTGGGTTGGGGGCTCAGGGGACAGTGATCCCTCACTATTCACGCGAGAAACAATGCCTGGGAAGTGGCTTCCCCTTAACCTCAACCAAGCATTTCCCCCGGGGCCCTGCTGTCTCCGTCCCTGCTCCAGCCAATCCCAGGATCCCACGACACATCTCACTTTGGGACCTCCTCAGCAACTGTCCTTCTGGAAGGCTTTTAGTCCTTCACACACACGGGCTGGACACACCACTCCTCCTGGCCTCTCTCTGAACCTGGAGGTGCTCTGTCCCCCCACTCCACCAAGATTCTGAGTTAATCTGCAAAATCTACCCCAGGCAGCCCCAAAGTGCAGTCAAGGCTGAGGGCCACTGAGCTATTCCCGCTGCCTGGCATACACTTACCCACTGCCTGACCTTCCTTCAGCTGACCAACTCTTCATATGCCTCCTTTCAGGTCTCAGTATAAATATCACTTCTTTCTAGAAGCTTCTTTGACTCTCTCATGCTGGCCCAGGTCTCCGTCTAGGAGCTCTCATAACACCCCTACTTTGGCTCACATTGTCTTCATAGTATATGAGATTTGTCCATTCAGTTGCCTGTCTCCCAAAAGATGCCAGGTCCCAGAGGGCAGGGCCTGCTTCCATCATGGCACCTGTGCCCAATCTAATGTCTGACCCAGGGTAGACGCTTACTAAAAACTGTTTAAGTGAATGATTGCCCCTGGCATCTTCAGCACTGGGCCCTTCCCCAGGGCATGCTGGTAGCAATTTTTAAATCAAGCACTTTCCAAACCACGGTAAAATACCCTATTCCTCCTGATGGCAACCAAGAAGGGAAGTTTCCACATGGGTGTTTGTGGCAGAGGTTGCCTAGTGTTTCACCAAACCCTTTGCCTTTCCTCTGGGCACATTGCTAGGCACAGTTCCCAGCCTCCCTGTGGCTAGGTGTGGCCATGAACTGAGACTGGCCCCTGGGATGTGGGTAGAAGCCATCATGCCATTTCCAGGCTGAGCTTATAAAAACCACTTTCACATTCCCCAAACTCATTCTCTGTCCTCCTTGGACTGCGGGCTGGATTTGAGGATCCAGTGAAGGACTCTCAGGCCCAAGAAAGGGTGGAGCCACAGTCAGGGGGAATCTAGGTCCTCAGATAATCACGTGTGGCATAGCTGTCCTCTACCTCTGCCAGCCTATATTGGACTGTGATGTGAGTGGGAAATAATATTTGTTGGGTTAAGTCACTGAACTTGGGGGTGTTACAGCAGTTAGCTTACCATGGATAATAGATATTTTTTTTTACATCTTTTGTATTACCCTGGATGGAGTTGAAGCACATTCTTCTTAGTAAAGTATCACAAGAATGGAAAGCAAGTGTGCAATGTATTCAATATTAATATGAAGCCAGTAGACGATCTAATACACACCCACATAAGAGAAAAACTCAATTCAGTTCAAGATGGGGAGAAGGAGGAACAAGGGAGAGGAGAGAGGGAAGGAGGGAGGGGGATGGTATACTCCCACTTAATGGGCACAACGTAAGAATGTATGGCACACCTTTTTTATGTGTCGGACACAACTCCAAGAGGGACTCTACCTAACAAATGCAAACATTGTGACCTAGTTTTACTCTCACATTAACCTGAAATAAAATGAAATAAAATCAAATAAAATCTGGGAAAATTTGCACCAATTTACCAAAACTTCAGGGGGATATGTAAGCCATAAACCCAAAGATCAAAGTGAGGAAAAATCACCTTCACCCATTCCATACTTCTATTGAGAGGTACATAGCTTCTCCCAGAATACATGTGAATGGATTCTTTTCTCTAGTTTCCAGCTTGGCCACCTGTTACTTGATCCTAAACAAAGTGGGGTGGGGGAATCTCTTTAGGTGCCAGGTGGCAGCCATCTCCCTTTGACCTGCTACCTTCCCTCTGGGCATCCAGGAAGGAACCTGGCCTGTGTTTGCACCAGCCCTGCTCTGAGCTGTTGGCCCACTGACCCAGTGACTTCTCATTCTCTCTAACAAGGCAAGAGCTAGGCCCCGCTCCCCACTGGATAACCACAGCACCCCCAACTAGGAACCGAAGAAGCACAGCAACAGTGACTACTGTCCAAACACAGAAGCCAGTTCAAACAATCTTTTCCTTTTCATGCAGAACCAAAGGGATTTTTTGTGCTTTCATTAGAAGGAAGGCGATGCAAAACAACATTTAAATGAGTGCAAAGCAGAATGAAACCTATATATTTCCTGATATTGGTAAACTCCAATAAAACTTTTACATCAGCCTAGTCTTTGAACCTAACGCACATTTGTATCTATTGTGAGTCTCTGGCTCCCGCTGTTGCCCACTCTTCCACTTTTACCCTTGTCACTTCCTTTAGGAAAAAAAGAAAGAAAGCAACACGTCACAAAATTATTGGAGAGATACTCTCTCTGCCTACAAATGTCTCTGTGTTTGCCTTTAGCAAAACAGAAAAGCAAATCCCTCTCCAGCAATTTAATGGTTTAAGACCATCACTTCCAAAAGGGATGAATTAATCATCAAATATTTATTGCCCCCCCTTGCAAGGCCTCAGAAGAAATGCCTAAACAATTGACCCAGGTGCTACTACTCTCCAAGGGCTGATCATCTGGATGGGGGAGTTACATTTAAAGCACAATTAGCTCCAGCTAAGGCTAAATGTGGAAAACGCCATAAAAGGTGATAGAGACAAAGCATAGAGGAACAACGGATTGCTCCCAAATGGAGTAAAGCATTCATTCATTTATTCATTCAACAAACATTTATTGAGCATCTATTCTATGCCAGGCACTATGCACACAGTAGTGAGCAAGACAGACACTCAGGCACAGCTTCAGAGAGGAGGTGGTATCTGAGCTGGGCCAATAG
Source organism: Loris lydekkerianus (assembly GCA_963574355.1). Lineage (NCBI taxonomy): Eukaryota > Metazoa > Chordata > Mammalia > Primates > Lorisidae > Loris > Loris lydekkerianus. Next base: position 21,018 of record CAUYPK010170401.1, read on the forward strand.
CCATGAGTGGACAGAACATAGGGCAGTAATAACAACAACGCATACAGCTAAGCACTGCCTAAGCACCTCCATAGTGTACGACATTTGTCCTACACAGAGCTGTGATTATCTCGGCTCCCTAGCTCCATGGCTGTCTTTACCCACTACGCCCTAAATCATGGACAGGCTTGAATTCCAGGGCAGGGAATTTCAAGTCTAGTCTTTGCCATGGGGTGTGCCATGGGATGAGTCACATAAATGAAACTGGGAGCCTAAACCTACTGGTGGCATAATTCAGGGGAGACATTCTACCCCAAGTTCAGGCCAGTTTAACAAGTTAGGAGAACTGTTCTATGTGCCCCAGAACACAAGTAATTAAGGTGTCAGGGTCTCAGATGGCACTGCTGGTGTGTTGGAAATCCATGCCAGGGGGCCATATATCACCGATATTTTACTACAAGAGCTCTTTGTCATTTTTGAAATTAAAGCCCCTGTGAAGGGGTGCCCATAAGGAAAGTAGAGGTTTTTCCATCCTGATCTTAGATTAAATTCAGGATTCTATTTTATAAGTAATTTCCATTCAACATGCCATGCCACTCACCACGGCCACTGTGTGTGTGCACGCACACACACACTCCCACACTTCTCCCATTCTCCCTAGGATAGAGGAATCTCTGGATTCCACCAAACACGTTACTGAACTGTTGAGCTGAGGAAAAAGTATGGCTCTCCAATCACGGCCAGACACTGTGCAAATAACAGACTACGAAATGAAAGACCCAATTAAAGGGGGCTGACAACCACAAGGCTATAACTTGGGCCATTGTTCGGAGAAAGAAGCCTATGAAAGGCAGTTCCAGATGAGACAGCAGCTAACCACACTGAACAGCTGGACTATGTCCCGCATAGATGTGGGGCTGACAGGTCACCAGGCACTCTAGGGGGAAACATTTCATAGGAACCCCTCAAGTGAGGTTAAAAATCAAAAGCCCTACTTCTGGCCAGGCCACAGACCCAGGAGGGTTGCTAGTCTCAGGAAACAGGCCACAAAAACCTAAGAAGATGAACTTGTTGCACCCATAAAAGTGTCACTGCTGGGCTGGGCCCTCCTGAGATCCCACCTTTCCTACCTTCAGGCCTCATGGGACAATAACATGGGTCAAAAATATATAACCTGTTCCTCCAAAGGTTATATATTTCTTTATGACCCAGAAATTCCACTCCTAGGTATATGCCAAAAAGAAATGAAAGCATATGTCCACCCAAAACCTTTCACATCAACGTTCAGAGCAGCAATATAATAGCCAAAATGTGGGGAGTGCCCAAATGGCCATCAATGGATGAGTGTATAAATAAACTGGCCTACTGATATAATGCAACCACTGCGTCCACATGGATAGAGCTTGAAAATACCGTGCTAAGAGAAACAAGCTAGCCACAAAAGGTCTTATAGTGTGTGATTCCATTTATTTGAAATGTCCAGAATAGGCAAATCTATAAAGAAAAAAGTAGATGAGCAGTTTCCAGGGGGTGGGGGAAGGAGGAGATGGGGAGCAACTGTTAATGGGTATAGGGTTTCTTTGGGGTATGATAAAAATGTTCTCAAATCGATTATAATGACGGCTACACAACTCTGTGAGTACACTGAAAATCACAGAACTGTACACTTTAAATGGATGGAATGTATATCAGCAAAACTGCTATTTTTTAAATTTTATTTTTAAATATTAAAAAAATAAGATCTTTATTCAATACATACTTAACACCTAGAACAAAGAAGGAAGGAAGGAAGGAAGGAAGGAAGGAAGGAAGGAAGGAAGGAAGGACGGACGGAAGGAAAGAAGGAAGGAAGGAAAAATGTGGCATAGCACCATGAATCTAATCACGAGTCATCAGACAAATTCAAAATAAGGAAACTTCTACAAAGTTACAGGCCTGTACTCTTCAAAAATGTCAATTTCACAAAGGGCAATGTTAGTGTCATGAAAGGGCTCTTTGTATTCTTGTGATTTTTGTGGAAGTTTTAAATGATATCAAAATTTAAAAGTATCAAATTAAAGAAAAAAGAAATAGAACAAGAGAGAGAGAGTAGTGGTAGTGGTGGCAAAGGCCTCTGGGTATTTAATGATGTCCAAACTCCCACCCTCTTTCATAGCCCTGAGCCTCTTTCATGAGTTCTCCAGGCTTCAGCAAAGTGCAACTGGGTGAGCTGCAGTAGCAGGCACAGAGGGAAAGGATTGGGCCAAGGGTCCCCCTAATAGCCATGGGGAGTTCAACGATGCCACCTGGAGAACATTCTCATCATGAACACGCAAAGTGACTCCACCTCAGGTACAAAAATGAGAGGGCTATTATACAATTATTCATGCTAACAGCAACTAAGCAATAATCTGATTCCAAGATTACAGTCAACAGTTTACCATGGGTCATAGCTCAAAGAGGACAATAGACCTCTCTGCACCATTGTTTTTGAATGCATGGATCCTGGGTTTGCCTGATCCCCCTAGTGCAGGAACAGCTACAGGGTTCTAACGGCTTTACTTTCTCCACTATCAAGAATTTGCTTATTTTTCTCATCTTAAATATTGTGATTGCCAGGGCACAGGCCTAATGAGCAATAAAAGATTGTGTATGTATTCTCAGACAAAAACAGAATGGAATTATAAGACTGGCCTAAAAACCAATAAAGTTCCCTTTCTCCAATTTCTCTGAAGGTCTTACTGGATTTTGATTCCCAGCTGGGAATCTCAGATGCCTTGGAATTGCCTGCAGAAATACTTGATGTTACCGTGGACCAAATCAAAGAGAATTAAACATTAAAGCACTTGGATAATATTGCAGGTCTGCAATGGTATGATCTGTAAGGTGCATGCGCTCAGACACATACACACGCATGCGCACATACACACACACCTCCCCCAATACACACAGGCAAATGTCTTTTCTTTAATAGACTTCATTATCCCTTCTTTAGAAACTTCTCCCCTAATAAGGAGGTAGTTTTCTTAGGACAACATTGGGCGTTGCTCGCCATCCCTTCTTTTGAAGTACTGTGAATATCTCTATAGAATTTCACCAGTACGTGCATCTCGGTTACTAATGGTGGCGATTTCCCTGTGTCTCCACTGGTCATCTCTCTATCTCCAGTGCTTGGTGCAGTGCCTGATGCACAGTAGGTATTAAATAAATATTTGGTAAATTCAGTTGAAGTTGGAATTCAAGAGCAGATGAGGGACGGGCAGAAGTTTTAGTTGTAGTTAATTGGGGCTCAAGAAGATAAAAAGTCTAGAATCCAAGAAGTTCAAAAAGGGTATTAACTCACCCTCCAATTAAACGTTCTTAAACTGGGGTTCACTGACCACTGGGTTCTGGTGGTGTGCGGGCATATAGATAACTTTAAGAGATTGAATTTCCAGATATTCTGTTTCCATATGCTTGTCTCTCAGAGCTGACTTTCCAGCTCTGTGGCAGCTGTGTATTCCCTTGTCACAGCTCCCCTTCCCCTTTAAGTAAAGAAAGGGACTGTGAGCAGATGCCATCTTCCTCTGTCTCTCAAAAACAAAGGGGGGGGGGGAATTTTGCTCACCAATCTTACCAGGGTGCATTTTCCCAAGGAGTAAAACTCTCCTGGGCACCAAACAAAGAGATCATGTGAAACAGCATCAGTTTAAAGGCAGAATCCCAAGGGTAAAGCAAAGGAAAATTTTGAAAATTTTTGAATTTTTGAAAATTCAATAAAAAATATTGAAGGCCATGGTGCCATGCTTTATTCAGGCAACACATTCATAGCACATCTTTGTATCTCATATATGTCTATGGCCAGCCAGATACCTACCCATCCTACAATCAGAACTTGGAAGGGAGAAGATTGGCCAAAGACACATGTTAACACATTCACTTGAATCAATAAAGGAAGTCTGTTCTTTATACCGACTAAAAGCAGGTCTGGTTCCTCTGATGGTTTGACAATAAGAAATGGCTTCTCCAGGTAGGTCATGTAACCTAACCTAATAATTTTTTCATGAATTGAAAAGTTTTAATGAAGATACATTTAAAGCATATATGTGATATATGCCAGCAATTCTCAGACTTTAATGTGCACATGAATCACCTCGGGATCTTATTAAAATGCTTATTCTGATTTAGTGGGGCTGGGGAGGGACCCAAGATTCTGCATTTCAAAAAAGCTCCCAGGGGATGCTGACAATGCTGGGCCAATGTAGGGCATCATAGTGGCCTACATCATACGATGTGCTGGAAAATATACTTTTGCAATGAATTAAACTTGTGATTAGAAAGTGTAGACATAAAATCTAAAATGTACAAGGGTGTGCTTAATTTAAAAATATATTTTTAGGAAGTATTCCAACAAGAAAAGTTGGGAGGCCTCTGATCTGGGCCATAACTGGAGGTAGAAGTCTAGATAAAGGAAGAATTACTGGGAGCCCAAGATCTAGAAAGAAAATGAGGGAGCTGAGCTGGTTTCTGTGAATGACATACATACAAACTTTGAAGAGTCCCAAGCCTTTGAAACACATGACATCTCCCTGTAGCCAAGCACTCATCAAATGGCAGAATATCGGGGCTAACAGGAAACTTAGCAGTTATCTAATGATCCAAATTACTTTTATTATAGAGAAGCAGCAGCTGAGGACTAGAGAGGTAAAATAACCTGTCATACAGCTTAGCAGTGAAAGGAACAGAATTATCACTGTGGCGATCTTCCACCCACCCCGTGATGCTCTCTCGGGCTGAGTCTACTAGATGAGGGAACAAGGGGACAGTTTTGCTCAACAGGTACACACATGAAACCTCAGCAAAGGGGGGTCTCTTACAGCCTCCATAAGTGAGCTGAGAGGATGTCAGGAGTGAGAATACCTTCCTACATGTGCTGGTAGCTGTGTAGCAACCAGCTTGGGAGTGGGCAGCCTGATTTGCAGCATTTGCAAATTTCTGCGGTGTAAATACTCTCTCAGGGCAGATTTCAAGCTATCAACTTGATGTCACTGAACATGAGTTAGGGAGATGTGCACATAATCAGCTCTCATCAGCTGCTACAAGCTGGCTCTAGCACACCACTGGAATTTCGGAGAAGTGTAAGTCCCTTAAGTTGGAGAGTGAAATGACTTTGTGCCTCACAAGGAGAATACATCCAGGTTTGTGAGGAAAGTTCTGGCAGCACATACCTTCACTCACTTAACCCCAGTGTCTCCAGCTCCCACATCTATGAGACCTAGAATCAGAGTCTGGAGAAGTCATTTGATGCAACCTGTTTGTATCTCTGGGTAATGTCCTACCTAATTGATCCCAGGCAGGAGCACTGAGAGGTGGAGTCCACTTCCCTATCCTAATGCTTTGGGCAACCATGCATTCCTTTCCCAGACTAACAGGGTCCAGTTTCCAAGACGATGTGTGAGCTCAGACTCCCATCTTTACCAACATCAAGGGCAGTGCTTAGATTCAGCTGCAGGCAGACCTCCTCAGTTCATGTAAGCAAGAAGAAAAACACATAGAAACAAATTCCTCCTCAATATTTGTTTCTGAGAAGAGCTCCAAGGCTAGGAGCAGCAACTCATCAGAGAGAGATCTTAGCCTGTGCTTCCTTTTTGCCAAACATTGATTAGCTAATGGAGAAAAAAAGTGGGGTATAAACAAAGATAGCTGATGACACCTGAGGGTCTGGAGCAATTGCTGCACATCGTTCTGACAGCTAACAAATGGACTTAGGTCTTAGGGAGCGCGTTTAGGAACAGCTGGAATATGTAACGAACATTTTTTTGTGAGTTTGACAGGCCAAGCTTCATCATGGTTGAATTATACTCACTGGACACGCATCAGGATGAACTCTGCCTTTCCTCAGAAGGTTGCCAAGAGGCCTTTGAAGGGATGGGAATCCAGGGAACTCAGTTTCAAAAGTGGAGGAGAATAAAGACCAGAAAGATCACACTCAGACCTGATTTAAAGAGAAACACCTATAAATGCCCATAGCTTGGCTTTCTCCCTGGTTTCCTGACCCTATGATCAGCTCCACCAAAATGGCATGAGCACAACCCTTTCCACAGACTGCCATATGTCACCTATTGGTCTTTAGCTCCTCCTCCAACACTTTATAAAATCAACATATGTAAGTTCCTAAAAGATACAGAGAAGATACTTTACCTTATTCAAGGATTTTGATAAATCAGGTTATCTTTTGGATCCCAGGCCAGTGCTGACATTTTAGTCACTAAAATGAGACCCAGAAGATAACCTAATATGCCAAAATCTGGTTTGTCCTTAGCCTTTTAGGAGCACATTTGTTCTCTAAAACAAGAAAAATTTCTAAATCACTGACCAGAGACCCTTCTCAAAAGAATTAGATAGAATGGTTAAGATTACAAGTGGATCAATAAGTGATTGAGTAGACCGGGAACTATTGGTTTTCTTCTTTTTAGTCTCAAGGTAGTCACTCAACAATGACATCCCTAGAAAAGAACCTGGGAAGATTGCAAGATTACCTAAAGAAGCCACCAGGGCAAGAGGGGTAGAACATCCCTCACGACACAGCATTGAATGCAGCCTGCTCACCGCAAGCTCCACCCTAACACACAGAGCTTAGGCAGCGAAGGATGAATTAATGAGTTGCAGTCAGCAAGTTCAATCAACCCATCCTCATGGTGTAAGGACCTGCATGGAAACCCTTTTCCAATTGTGAACCTGGAAGGAGAAAGGCACGTCATGAAAGACATAACTAGAAGGGCATGACCACCTGGAGGAGCAAGCAGCTGCTGGGTCAGTGGGAGCTCTACTGTTTGTGAACGTGGAGAGACCAACACAGAACATTTGCCTCTCAGCTTCTCCCTTCCTTGTGATCTTCTTACTTTTCACAGTTCAAAAACCACCTCCAAGCTAGGCTCAGTGGCTTATGCCTGTGATTCTAGCACTCTGGGAGGCTGAGACAGGAGAAACACTTCAGCTCAAGAGTTCAAGACCAGCCTGAGCAAGAGAGAGACCCAATCTCTACTAAAAATAAAAAAATTAGCAGATGTTATGGCAGGCACCTATAGTCCCAGCTACTCAGGAGGCTGAGGCAGGAGGATTGCTTAAATTTGAGGTTACTGTGAGCCAGGATGAGGCCACAGCATTCTAGCCTGAGCAACAGAGTAAGAGTCTGTCACCAAAAAAAAAAAAAAAAAAAAATCACCTCTATTTCAAGGAATTGTTCTCCTTCAGCACTTGAAACTCAAGGTCATCTGGCTCAAGCTCTCCTGATCCCACTTTTTCCCTCCACCCCCAAATAGATTAAGCTCATTGTGGACAACCACCAGAACTTGCTAATTAAAACATCCTGAGCTAAAGGTCTTCAGAAGTCATGCCAACTGATAAGCCAAATTAGGAGCACGGCATAAAATAAGGCAGCAGAGTCTTTGTTCTGTACTGACCAGTGTTTCATCCTGCCCACCGTGCCAGTGCTTTGCTCCCCAAGGCACACAGAAAAGTCAAAAGAAACACAACCGCAGACAAGAGGAGGAAAAAAGAGCACTTCCAGCAGCACTCACTGCCTTTCCTTAATACTGCTTAGCACTTCCACAAGCCTTTTCATCTTCAAAGCACTTGACGAACACCAGCTAATTAATCCTCCCAACAGCTCTGCAAGGTGAGGAAGGATTATCTCCATTTCACAGATGAAGAAATGGAATATTTTGAACACAGGCATAAAACCTGGTGACAGATAGAATTGCCAGAAACTGGGCTGGGATCCTTCCTGGTGTCTTTGATGCCCACTCAAGCCTGCCAAGACATCTCATCCCCAACCCGAGGACTGCCAAAAGCCCCTAACCAGGAGATAGCAGAGCAGACAGAGGGCCAGAGGCAAGACAGACAAGGCTTTCATGCTAATCTTTCCAAGTCTCTAATTAATTTATGATTTCACCGGAGTATCTGGTTAGAGGAGGTGGTTTGGAAGCTTAGATGGAGAGGGAGGAGATGCCTTCTCAAGCCTTCTTTCTGAATGATGATGCTAATGTTCCCCTCTCCATATCTCCATTCTGGTTGATATTTTAAACCAGTGCTGAAGACAGCACATACAATCATGAGCATCCACATTAAATCCTCCCTGGAGTCACTGCAGGCTCTAAATAAATAAATAAAAAGCCATTGGCACAGTGCTTTTGTTATCCAAGTTTTCTCTTATATTGAGATAGAACTGTCTCGGATTAAACCCTAGCTATAAATGCCAGTTGGAGCCCTGATCAAAACCTCATAATTAAATACAGTGTACGAATTTTATGTCTACCACATGCCTATTACTCAAAGCATAATTCCAAACTGTGGTGGTCTTAGAATTTTTTGAATTTTCGAAAGATCTAAAAATCACTTAGAGATTGAAAGTGCTAGCACATTCTTCAGAACTGCTACTTTGAAGTTCGACCCATTCCCCCTGTCAATAGCTACCATCAAAGCTGACCAATTTCCACCTTTGTGCTTTGTGCTTTTGTCATACTATTTATTATCCCTCCCCAAAAGTGAAATCTGCATGCTTCACACATTCAGGTACATATGAAACAGAGAACTTGAGCCCCGTTTCCCACTCCTCCGAGTGTCTCATAGGTTCTTCCTATTAGAAAACATCCAAAAAGCCTTGTCAACTAACATGTAGGAAGCAGCAGCAGTATGTTAGGAAAGTGATTCTCAGTGGGGGTAATTCTGCCCCCTGGGGACAGTGGCAACGTCCAAAGACATTTTTGCTGTCATAACTGGACAAAAGGAGCATGGGTGCTTTTAGTGAGCAGAGGCCAGGAATGATGCTAACCATCCTACAGCGCATAGGACAGCCCCCAAAGCAAAGAACTATCCAGCCTCAAATGTCAATAGTGCTGAGGGTGAGAAATGCTGGATTAGACAAACACCATCAAGATGAGGCATATGCTAAGCATAAAGTAGATTTTCAATAAAGAATTACAGATTCACAGACTCAACCATTAGCTGCCTCTATCCCTGAGACCAACCCCTATTGCCAAAACACAACAACGACATCAGACAAACCCAACTAAGAACAATTCAGGTAGCAATTCCACTTTCTTAGAACCCAAGCAGAACCCTGATAATTTTGTCACCCAAGACTATGAATGGAATTATAGGTTTATTTATTTTAAATAAATTGTGAGACATTTGGTGGCAGAAGCTAAGTCTTATATTTATTTTTCCCCAGTGATGATAGGTAGATATATTGTAGATGTAAAAAAATTGTTCATTGATTGATGAACATGGAGCTTAATTACATCATGGGGGGAGGGGAAAACCACCAAATATGAATGGAAAAAATAGAACACTTGACTAAAATCTTATTGTGGTTTTAAGATAACACACTGGGGAAGTGGTAAAAAGCAGTCATTATAGAAAATACAATACAACAATCAAAAGAAAAAAACAACAGCTCAACATAGATGAATCTCATAGGCATAACATTGATCAAAAGAAGCCAGTACAAAAGATACATACTGCATGACTCCATTTATATAAAGTTCAAAAACAAGCAAAAAGGATCTATGATGTTACAGGTCAGAATAGAAGGAAGTTGCTATGGTAGGAGGTGGGGTATGAGTATTAACTGAAAGGGAGCATGAGAGAATTTTCTGGAACACTAGAAATGTTCCATATTTGGATCTGATCCGTGGTCACATGGGTGTGTACACACCTAAAAATGTATCCAGCCATACACTTAAGATTTTTTCACATTACTGTATATCAGTTATATCTTATTTTTCAAAAAGTAAAACATTAATTAAAAATACAAAGTACAAAAGAGAAAAAAAAAAAAAAAAAAAAAAAAAAAAAACAGCCACAGTATAAAAGTTTAAAACCACAGCTTTCAACAGGTAGGCTTATGTTAACACCACTCTTCTAATGGTAAATATTCACAGCTTTCATCCAAATTTCATCTCCAACAGTTGTCTTCTTTCTTAATTAAAATATAAATACAGACTTGATAGCTAGAAAACAAGGCAAGGGAAAAAAATTACTCTCTCAGACAGAAAAAAACACACTAACTTATTTCTCATTAAAACAGGGAAATTAAATCCAGTCTGAGAGACCATGTCTGTCTCCACAATCCAGGCCCGCACATGTGTGCACGTGCGCGTGCACGCACACTGATGCCTTTGATGTGGCTTCCTGGGGCAGCTCATAAAAAGAGTAATACTACTTAAAAGCCTAAACAATTGCACTTTATAGTTAAGAAACCACCCCTGCCCTCACCTTCCCAAGAACCAAAACAACAACAACAACAAAAACAAACAAACAAAAAAAACACATAAGTTTACTGCTACAGAAAAAAAGACAAGAACTTTTTAAAACAAGTACATTCTCATCTGTCCCCCAAATGAATTCCTATATTCTAGTAGCCCCTTAACTGCATGTAACACCTGCCTCTATGTTTCTTATTTTCATGTTTAAAACACAGCATTACAGATCATTATAAAAATGCTAAAACCGTAAGAAGTCAGACAAACCTAAGAAATGAATATGTAGCTGCCAGAGGAGAAATTATCATTGTCCTAAAAATGACAACTACTGTTAAAGAATGCCAATACACACTTACTGTGATTAAACCACCATGAGGTTGCTATCAGGAAGTTCAAAATCTTCATAAAGATTTGTTTTATTTAATCTATCTCCTTACTTGGATTTTGAGCTTCCAAAGGTAGGAACTATTTTGTCAACTCTATATTGTAAATACGAAGGTAAATGCAAGACCATCATAGGCCTTCCACATCTGTCTGGTGAATGATAGATGGATAACGGATACATGCATGACTGGATAGGTACATGGGTAAATAAATAAATGAGTGGAAGGGCAAATGAATGGATAGGTGGATGGATAGATGAATGGATGGACTGGTAGATAGGTAGATTAGTGGATAGGTAGAGAGGTGCATGAATTGATGAATATATGAGTGGATGGGTGGATGAATGGATAAATGTATAGATGGGTAGAAAGGCATATGGAGACAAGGATAGATGAATAAACAGGTAGATGAGAGAGTAAATAGTTGGGTGCATGGGTAGACTGGTGGCTGAGTGGATAAATAGATGGGTGGATAGGTGGATGGGTGGATGAGTTTATGGTTGGATGGATGGATGAACGGATGGGTGGAAATGTGGATGGACAGGTACATGGATAGATGAAAAGAGGATGAATAAATGAGTGGATGGGAGAATGAGGAGATGAGTAGATGTGTAGATAAATGACTGGGTGGATGAGTGGATGGGTAGATGAATAGATATGAGGAAGGAAGGAAGGGAGGGAGAATGGAGGGAGGGAAGGAAGAAAGGTGGGTGCATAAATAGATGGGTAGATACGTGCATGGGTGCATGGACAGATAAATGGATGAGTAGATGGGTTAGATGGGGGCATAAATAGATAAGTAAATGGGTGGATGGGAGAATGAAAATGGGTGGATGAGTGTATTCATGGATGGATGGATCAGTGGATGAGTGGGAAAAGAATGCTTTTGGGTGACTCCTAAAGCAGCAGACCAAGTTTAAGGAACGTTACTGAATTTAGGCATTTCAGAGGAAATACCACCCAGACTTCCCACAGCATTAAGGACAATATTGTTTTCTTTACATGTTTTCTACATGTGCAATTTTCTACATTTTTGCCCGCACTTCAATCCAGAAATAACAGTCACCCAAAAGCGTTCTTTACACATTACTATTCTGTGACACACACAAGATTGGGGAAATTTCTGTCCAGGTTCAGAAGATGCACTTGAAAAAGAAAAAAGTTTCAACAGAGAATGTTAGTGCAAACCAAAGAGTTCAGGATCCAATTTTAAAATGTTCCTGGTGCTGATAGGAGGCCATTGAAGAATTTAAGCCAGGGGTCCTCAAACTGCGGCCCGCGGGCCACATGAGGCGGTGTGATTGTATTTGTTCCCGTTTTTTTTGTTTACTTCAAAATAAGATATGTGCAGTGTGCATAGGAATTTGTTCATAGTTGTTTTTTTTTTTTTGTTTTTTTTTTTTAAACTATAGTCCAGCCCTCCAATGGTCTGGGGGACAGTGAACTGGCCCCCTGTTTAAAAAGTTTGAGGGCCCCTGATTTAAGCAAAAGATCTACCTGTAAGAAGGACCATGATTAGGCTTCCAGGCTTCACACTAAAAAGGGAAAATTCTGTTTACAAAAGTCTCTAGCAAAGCTTGCTGGTTTTAAGATGCATTTAAACAAAGGAAAGGATATATGTTAAACCATAAAGACACCAAGACAAAACTACAACAAAAATATTTACAGCAGAATAATATCATTTATTTGTGGTCCTATCCACAAATGCATATACAAGAACAGGGAGGAGAGTCTCTTCCCTGAGAGCCTTAGCTGTGGAATTCATGCTTATCATTCCCCAGCCCAACATCAGTATTCCTTACTTGCTCTTTGCCATTCATTCTTTTCCTCCTCCCCTTCCGTCTCCTTCTTTTAGTTCTCCTTATCTTTCTCTGACCCTCTTTCTCTGCCTTAGTTTCTTCTTATTTCTCCTCTGCTTCATTCCAAAATCAGATGAGCTGAATGAACACCATGGCAAATGTTAAGCCTTGGGAAAACACACTGGGAAGGGCTCTTGGCCCAGCCTTTGTGAAATTTATCAGAGGCTCCAATGCCACACAAAAATTTGAGGACTCACAGGCCCTCGGAAGACAGAGATTTTTCTTTTCTACAAAGTCAGCCTGGACCTGGAAGAAGTTGAGGGAATTTCCAGCCCTTTTGGCACTGGACACAGGGTAGCCAAAAGATTGAGGAGAATGAAACTCTGGTGTTTTGACAGATTGGATTTGAGAGCTCAGAGGACAGGTTCCAGGCAGGCCCAGTTTGGATTCTGTGTGAAGTTTCTCCCAAGAGTGAAGAAGGAAGCTGCCCAGAGTCCAGCCCCCTCCCACAGTAATGAAAAGGTCATCTCTACACTCCTCAGCTTTTTTTTTTTTTTCATGAGCAATGATAAAAAGACTCCTGCATTCTAAGAATGAATAAATTCTCTGAATGTACCATCTTGCTCTCCCATATCAAAGCATTCACAAATACATTACATATATTTGCAATTCAGCTCTCCATTTATCTTTTCTTTTTGTATCGATTTCTTGCTGCTTAGTTTTGTTAGAAAGACTCCTTGAAGGGCAAGGACAGGCTGCAGTCTTCCAAACATTCTGCAGTGAAGATGACAGGCTGTATGCTTACAGGAGATTTAAGCAGCCTTATGACAAGTAATAAAAATGAAGCCTACACTTTTGTAGAATTTTGCAATTTTTGAAGTTCTTTCATGCCCATGCTCTCGGGTGTCAAGCTTAATCCTGACCCGAATTGCTTAAAACAAGGCACTTGCCAATGTGGCTGCACATGGAGGCCATCAGTGACAAAATGGAAAATTGCAAAATGAACCAAAGACACCCTATTACAGAGTATGCGAATATCTTGACCATGCTATAATTTCTACAAATATCTTTTTTACGTCCAATTATAATTGGTCTGATCGACACAATACCAAAAAGGGAAAATAATCCTGGAAGCATTTGTCTCTCAGATAAGCCAATGTTCAATCACTGTAAATGACAAAATGTACCCTGAGGGCCATAGTTAGTAAAATCATTGCTAAAAACTTGGATTTTAAATTGCATTTTGTTTTACTTTTGGCAACTTGAGGAGTTTCATCATAAGTATTTGTGGCTGACATGAAAACAAACTCATTTCAATCCAGTCACCCAATATCAGAGCATTCACTTCTATTATACTATACTGCCCATCTCCCTTGACATGGTTTATATAATCCCAAATGGTTGCAGAAAAAAAGCAATTTTAAAGATAAAACCATTGCTGAATGTTCACTTTTTTTTTTTTTTTTTTGAGACAGAGTCTCACTATGTCACCCTCAGTAGGGTGCTGTGCCGTCACAGTTCACAGCAACTTCAAACTCTTGGGTTTAAGTGATTCTCTTCTCTCAGCCTCCCAAGTAGCTGGGACTATAGGCACCTGCCACAATGCCTGGCTTTTTGTTGTTGTTGTTGTTGTTGTTTAGCAGGCCTGGGCCAGGTTTGAATCCACCAGCCCCAGTGCATGTGGCCAGTGCCCTAACCACTGTGCTACAAGCGCTGAGCCTGAATGTTCACTTTTTAAAAGTAGAGATTTTGTATGTTAATTTCAAAATCTATTTTTAAAAAGATATGTTTGTGTAAATTATCTATTGTCCATGGCTGCTTACACTCTACAACAGCAAGCATAAGTAGTTGTGACAAAGACTAAGTGGCCTGGAATGCCTAAAATATGTATTATCTGGCCCTTTATAGGAAAAAAGTTGCTGACGCCTGGTATGTAATACCTCAATTTAAAAAATCTTAATTTGAGTGTTTTGGAAACTCAGGTTTTGCATCTGTGGGTTTACATACTCTATCGTCTTAAAGTCACACTGACCCACAAATACAGAAACATTGTGTCATCACATAACAGTATTGTAGTGTTTGTCCAGAGGCTGACAAAGAGCATGGATGTAATTATCTTGCTATTTCTGGAAGAGAAAATCCCCTTTCCCTTGTAACTAGATAACAATTTGCACTAATCACAGTAACTGCCTTACAACTAAAATGCACCCCCGAGTTCTCTCCTTTCTCTCTCTCTCTCTCTCTCTCTCTCACACACACACACACACACACACACACACACACACACTATTCCACATTTTCCTGATGGATCCCATCCATTCATCCAGACAATGTTTATTAAATGTACCCTAGCTGCCAGGCACTGGGCTGTGTCCTGAGAATCCAAAGCCCCTGCCCTGGCTGGGCTTGCAGCAGACTCCAATAGGCATGTAACACGTGATTGTGGTCCCAAGTGGTCAGTACTGTCAAGAGAAACAGCTATAAAATATGAAAACACGTGGGCAGCAAAGTGGATGAAGTGAGCAGAAGAAATCATGGAAGACTTCACAGACGGCTTTGCAGTCTGAGCAGGAGTTGACTGCAGTGAACAAAACAAAGTATTTTAAGAAGCAGGGACAACCACGTGCAATGAAGTGAAACAACCATCACAGATCTGGGGACGTACATGTCACAGCGGCACAAGCCCAGGGAAGTGGGGGGGTGCAAAGGGAGGAGCTGGGAAAAGTGGGCTGGGTTCAGACCTACCTCTGGCTAAACGGAGTTTGGGCTTTACCTTTTCAAGGTAGGGGCCATAGGCTTTTCTTAAGCACAGAAATGGCAAGCTCAGGTTTCTGGTTTAAGGTGATAACGTTGGTGGGGGGAGAGAGGGAGGATAAGGGGGAGAGAGAGAGAGAGAGAGCAACAACTTCCAGCACTTATCAGTGTGTGCGGCCACACCGAAGTCCTCGCTAGCACGCTGAGGGCATGGCCATCCATAAATGGAAGATCTCCTGGTGCCTGAGTGAACCGAAGAAAGAGTCCATGCAATCCGCTAGTTGGAAAACAGAACAGCCACTGCATGCCAATTTTACTTCATAACAGGCAAAAACCCTTCCCCTTTCTATTGCTGCTTGTGTGCCTGAAAATCTCCAGGACCCAGAGTGAGCCCATGCAAATGGCAACAAAAGTACACAGAAACGCTACAGTTACCAGCTTTTGTGCTTGTGGTCAAAAAAGAATGAAGACTCTGTTTCTAAATCCAGAAACATCGATTATTACAATATTCCGATCGCAGCCCAGACATCTCCAACTTGTGGAATGCTTGCTGCACACTCTCCTTTCAGAAATGCCTCCTTATTATAGAATTCTTGCAGAAGTGAAATAATTCCAGCTACTGTTTTTCCCATAAAAGGGACCACTGTGCTTCTGCTACTTTCCCCCAGCATGTTTCTGTAGGTGGTCATTTCAACAATAAAGGAAGTTCAAGGGTTCAAACAGATTTCCACTGTTACAGCCCAAAAATTTGAGGTTTTTTTCAAGGAAGTCTCCCCTGCTGAGCAATTATGCTTGAATTCAAGACTGGCTCTTTCTTACCAAAGCTGTGGGGAAAGGGGGGAGAGGGGGTAAGGAACTGGGAGAGGGAAGAGGAGGAGATGATAAGAAACTAAAGAAATCAGGGCACTCAACCAGAAATAAATGGTCGCAACCTGACATGTGACACCATGGAGACTCAGGGAGGTGGAGGAAAGAGTTCAGGGCATTGATTAATTCCCCGCTCTTATTTTTGGCTAGTTTTTACTCTGATAAATCCACACATTTAGAAAGAAAAAAACCAACAGGGGCCAAATGCCAAATATACCAAGTCCCAGGGAATGTGTTCTAGAGGTGCTGTAAAGAGAGTCACAGTGTCCCCTACAGAGAACATTTGCTGTCTCAGTGCAGACTTGTGAAAACCACACTGCTCAGCCAGCCCCAGCAAAGTCCCCAGCCCTAAGTGATGTCCCAGGCCCAGCCCAAGACACCCCCCCCCCCGCCCGCCAACACACACACACACACACACACACACACACACACACACACACTTTTGCCAAGGGTGGCAAAGAACTGCTGCTTCACCATTTTCTCTTCTTCCTTTCTGTCCTCCATTCCTGAAGCTCTAAAAGTGTACTCCAAAGCCCCTAATCTCTCCCCATCTGCCTCTGGGTGTGTGTCTGTGCGCTGGTGCTGGGGGGAAGGGTGTCTGCCTGTCTGTCTCTCTCTCAGCATTGCCTATCCCAAAACAGAACTCCTCATCCTCAACATTTTCAGAATGGATGCTTGAAACCATCATAGGCTAAAAAAAATTCTTGTTTCCCTTTTCCTTCCTGCTAAAACTGCCAAGGCCTCAGCCACCCAGTGGCCCAGCTCCCAGGTCTCAGGGGCAGGAGACCTTTCAGGAAAGCTGCTGGGGCTCCATTTCCTTGCCGCTGCCAATGAGCTAAGTGCTAGTAACTTCTTTGAGAAAACAGGCCCAAGCTAAGAAGAGGCATTCTTTAAAATGTATTACCCAATTATTTCACTGAGGGGTAAAAACATTATGAAATAAAAACCTGGAAAGCCCACATATTTTTAAAAGCAAATTGCACATGAAAGTTACACGGCTGTCAATGATTAAAATGACTGAAACATCGTGCCAGCATTCATGGATGCACGTGCCGATGGAATTTGTGAATGCACGGCTGCTCCTCAAGCCACCAGGATTCATTTCTGTCCTTCCCCCTTCGGGTGATTTTTACACATTTGTTTGTTTCTGCCTTGTCCTAAGGGTTTGCTCATTTCACAAAGAAGCTGACTAAGGTTAAGAGATTGTTGGTGGTTTTGCAGAAATGCTGCAACCAATTGTACTGAAGGCCATAGGGAAAAAAATTCTCATCTCAACACTGTCTGGGCCAGTCCTCCCAATAAAACCTGGCATGTTAAGTGCCCAGGTGACGAGACAGTGTCCTTTGGTGTGCCTTTCTATGCCTGCAGCTGAGATGTGGAAAGATCAGTTACCCATACTTCTTTGAAAAAATAGAAAGGACAAAGATGTTAAAACCGAGAGTTCAAAGGTAAGACCTGCAGCCTAAATCTCCATAAGACAGCGCTTCCCAATTACAGAGCAGGACCTGGCTCCAAAAGGCCAAAGCCCTTGTCTGATTGCATTGCTCGTACAAGGAAGCAGCCCGATACAGATTCAAAGCATATCCAAAGTAGAAGAATGAAGATTTTTTTTTCTATGCTTATATGTTGTTTATGGTCCAAC
Source organism: Loris lydekkerianus (assembly GCA_963574355.1). NCBI lineage: Eukaryota > Metazoa > Chordata > Mammalia > Primates > Lorisidae > Loris > Loris lydekkerianus. The sequence goes on from CAUYPK010170401.1 coordinate 38,665, forward strand.
ATTTGAAACTGTCTATCATTTTAACCTTTCCAGTGTAAAAGGATTAATAGAGTGATTGCACCCCTGAGGACAAACAGGTGAGCAGCTAGTACAAGCCAGATTTATCATCCCAATAAATCCACTTTGCAAAACAAATGGTCTTCACCTTTGGGAAAGCATAGTTCTCTCCCACTTCTGGGCAAATAACTACAATTTTTGGGGGGTTTTTGTTTGTTTGTTTGTTTGTTTGTTTGTTTGTTTTTTGCTGGGAAGAAAGAAAAGTATATGGAACAGACCCTGAAAAAAATGATCAATCTGACCATGCTTGTGGTTTCATTTCAATTAATGCCTAGTTTAAAACCATCTAATGACATCAAGAGAGTATGACTCATAACAAAAGCAACTTGCAGAGCGCACATTAAAAAAAAGTCCATGTGAATAGAATTATCACCACTAAAGAGTATTAATTAAGCAACCCATATGATCATGACACAATGAAGTTGAGAGAAGAAAAGACAATCATGACAACACCGTATAAACTTTACTTGAATAAGGTGGTCACAATCCCAGGGAGAATCAGAGTATTTATTTAGAAAAAAATGGAGCATATTTATTTACTGTAAGACAAAATTACATACACATAAATTCTTCCTGACTCATCCGAAAAAGGCATATAAACACTTACATAAGAAAGACATGGGTATTCACATATTCCACTAGGTGTCACGTAGAAATTGTTTTACAATGAAGTGATTGTTAAAAATCTTCATCATTAAGATCAGAAGTTGACAAACTTCACCCCACAAGCCAAACTGACCCATCATCTGTTTTTGTAAATAAAATTTTATTGGAACACAGCCAAGATTGCTCATTCATTTATATATTGTGCATGGCTGCTTTTGCATTCCATTACAAAGGTTAATAGCTGTGACAAAGACTGCAGAGAAAGTTTGTCGATTTCTTATTAAGACAGTAAATACCTTCTAACTCACAGCGTCCAAGCATTGTTCAGGTTCGATTCAACAAGCTCTAGACTAGTTTTTTCAAATTATTAGGCAGTATTGTTAAATATCAGGGTACACTAAGAATTCGGATAAAAGGAACTTTTGAGACTTAGTATAATTGTTACCTTTGTTTTGAACCTTAATTGCTTTGCAAACATTTTTGAGCTATGTTCTTGATATGATATAATGCCTTCATATATTATTAATAACTATATATATTTTAATGTATGAGTATAAATACATTATTTAAGTATATAAATATCATTGAAATGGAGCCACACAAATGTCACTTGCCCATATTTCAAGAGCTTCATTTATGCACAAGATTTTCTCACAATTTCATCTGAACACATACACTTAACACGATAACTACATTTTACCATCATTCATTATCATTTCATTCTATGTCATCACAAACTTCAGGAAGATATATAACCATCAGAGATAGCTGAACATTTCTCTGAAATCTCCTGTTACCAAAGGTATAAAGCTACACCCGATTCTATTACCATTGAGAAAGACATCTTTTCTGGGTAACAACCGCTCACCCCTAACAAAATAGATCGTCCTACTTCAAAAAATTACTCCTTCTTATTCCTCATGTAGAAAAAGAAAACTGTATTTAAAAGTGCATTTGGGGTGAATATAAATATAAGGTAGGGAGCCACGGAAAATGTTACAGAATATGACCATGGGTTATTACACACTACCTGAATATTTCATTTTTTTCCTATATTTCTAAGTTCAATAATTCTGATTTCATTTTTCACACAGAACTTGTTTATTTCTGTAGGTGATATAAAATTGTTTTCTTTAAAAAGAAATCTAAATGTAAGGGCATTTGTTGCATTCTTCCTGTCATCTTCTGCCAAACCCATACCCTGAAGGTAAAACAGACTGTGATGATGGATATAGTAGAGTAGCAAGGATTGGGTTATACCGCACATAGATGCAGGCTGTCACATTCATGATTTGGATCAAGGATACATGACCTCATTCCATGGCTAGTCAACCTAGAGCAAATGTAATTTATTGGAGCCAGGAGGCCTCATTATGATCTGGCATTCAACATAGCCCATTCCTCTTACCAAAGTCCACATCTTAACTCCCCTTACAGAGAAAAATGATAGCTATGGAAGAAATCCTTATTACTAGTCTTTGTTTTATTGACAAGATTTCTAAAGTAGTAGAAAAAAATGCTGCCAACCCATTACAGAACATACTTGACATATTAAAATGATTACGAAAAATGAATAAGGGAAAATCATTCACTTGAAATCTCAATGGAAACTTTGGCTTGGGATAACCTTTTATGATACTTAGCCCAAATCACCACCTCCTGGGAAAAGTTTAACCTGCCATTGCTTAATTTAGTATTCTAAAATACCCTTAATATCTTGAAAACCACTTGTAACTATCATTTCTGTTTACAGATGGAAGTACCCCACCCACACTACACTGTTTTCTAAGTTTCACACAAAGACAATATGGTGTGCTGGTTCCTTCCAAATGGGCTCTTTTACAGAAAATTGGAAGCTATAGCCCAAGAAGCATACGTTTTCTTTGACTAAATGATAGGATTTTTGCCTTTTGGTAAAAAAAAAAAAATTTTTTTTTTTTTTTTTTGGAACAAGCAAGAGGTGTGATATAGTGTATAAAATTGGGGAGATATAAAATACTAACATCTGCTCATGGGCTTATTTGAGAGTTTTCCAGGAAAGTTCTATTATAAGTAATTTAAACAAAGGCAGCCATTTCAAAACCAATTAAAGTAAAAGGCCTGTGTATTGGGAAGGCCAGAGAAAGGGAAGGAAAGGTGTTAGGAGAAACATGGATTTCCTTACTCACTGGTGTTCTAAGGTATATTTAAAGAAAAAAAAAAAAAAAAAAGAAAGAAACATGGAGAAGGAGTTGCTGTCAGAAAGGTCAGTCTGGTCTCCTTTCCATGCCATGCCATTGCTAAAAGCCTGGATGACCTTTATCTGGGCAGATAATGAACTAGTTATTATCTCAACGGAAGGTCCTGACTCTCTCTATGCTCCCCATCATCAACTTGCCATGCTTAATTCATCTGTGTTTATGCAGCTCAAACATAATCCCACCAGATTTACCCACCCCCTTTCCAACCATACTCTTACTGACATGAGGCTGGTATCACTTTCAGGAAGGATGGGGAGAAAGCTTTATCATGACAAGGAGACCACCCTCAGACACAGCCATTTTTTTTAATGTTTTGGCATGTTTGGGGGTTTTCATTTCTCAGTGGATCTGAGATAAGCCATCCTGAGAGCTTTTGTTTCTTTGAGGCTATTGTTATTTATACTACGTGGACACTTGAAAGGTAACTCTCAAGGTCTCCATGAATCTCGTTCTAGGCCCAGAAATACTCAGCTAGGCAAGAAATCCTGAAGGTTCGTGGTGTTTTGCAAGCAGCATATTTTAAAAAGCATTAAGTAAATAAAACTTCTCATTTGCACCACAGTTTCGCTCAAGTCCTATTCACATTTACCTAGGCCTCATTATTACCCCCATTCAAGTAACGATCAGTGCTGTTTGCCAAAAGAAAGCTTTAGGCTTCCCCTTTCTTAGTAAGATTGTTTCACCTACCTCTTTGAGGTAGGGCATGGCCATGTAACTTGCTTTAGCTGGTGAAGAATGAGCAGAAAGAGATGGGTACCAGTTCTAGGTGAAAATTTTAGATGCCAGTGTGAAATTTACTACCTTTCTCTTTCTGACTCATGTCAAAATGGATCCTGCATCGGCCTGAATTCCGGCACAGTTACAGCAGGCAGAGCACCCCTCTTGGCACCAGTGAAACATGTAGCGTAGGGAAGACACAAACGTGTTATACTGAGCTGCTGGGATCTGGGGGTTTATTCCCATAGTGTACTGTAACTTATCCTGACTTTCTGATTATTCTTTCCTGACTTTGTATTACTGATGCCATGGCTCCCAAACAAAAGCACCTGCCTGTAATAGACATAATCAGGAGAATTCCCACGGGGGGAAACGTGATGGAAGACAAAGATGAGGGAATGGTAAACTTACATTTGGTCAACCATAGATTTTCATTAAGGGCTGACACTTGAGTCCTGTAAGACTCTTCATATATGGTATTACATTACTATTACTATTTACATCAATAGTCTAATACTATGTTTATTTTTCATCACCTTTTTCTTGATCAGGAAACAGTGAATGTCAGCAACAATTACATTGCATTAAGAACTGAATGTCTGTGTCCCTCCAAAATTCATATGTTGAAGCCCTAACCCACCCCTGTCCCCAGTGTGGCTGTATTGTAAAATGGGGCCTTTAAACAATTAATTAAGATTAAGCTGGGCATTGTGGTGGGTGTCTGTAGTCCCAGATACTCAGGAGGCTGAGGCAAGAGAATCACTTGACCCCAAGGGTTTGAGATTGTTGTGAGCTATGACACCACAGCACTCTACCGAGGGCAAAAATAAGACTCTTTATCAAAAAAAAAAAAAAAAGTAATGAAGGTTAAAGCAGGTTATGAAGGTGGAACCCTGATCCAATTGGATTATTGCCTTTGTAAGAGACACCAGAGAGAGTTTGCATGTTCCCTTGCATTTATATATTCTCTCTTTCTCTCTCTCTCTCTCTCCCTCTCTCTCTCTTTTTCTCTCTCCAGTTGTCTGCAAGAAAATGAAAAGACCCTCACCAAAAACCCGAACCTTGACCATGGACTTCTCAGTCTCCAGAACTATGAGAAATAGATGTTTTTTGTTCAAGCCACCCAGTCTATGATATTTGGCAGCCTTAATAGACTAATAGGCATTGAGACGAGTCAATGGACATACAATGATATGACTTAGTGATTATTACAAAGAATTCTCTCTTAGAGCTAAGGCACCAAGATTTAAAAAAAAAAAAAAAAGAAAGTAGAGTTCATCCTAAGGAAAGAGAGGGAACAAATTGGAAAGAGGGATTTGAACAATCTTTCACAAATGGGTATTTTGTGGGAGTTCAATGACCAGACATTATGTGCCAGGCACTATGTATAGGACTTGGGACATAAAGGCAAATGACACATGGGCCCTGACTTGAATGGAAAACACACTGAGTGAATTTGGAACACAAGCATTTGCTGAGTAACTACCATATGCTCTTCAGCATCGCGCTGCGAGTCGAACCAAGCAATCCCTTATTATTGATCATCTGGTCGTTCTTCACAGAAATGTATACACTGTTCAGTGATGGGCAGAAGCCATAATGGGGGCGAGAAGAGCTAGGGAGACATGTGCCCCACAGGCTCTTCACCACATGGCAGCACTACTCTCCTCAGAATGTTGCCCCATCTTTTCCCTGGGCCAGTCTCAATCTGGCTGACTTACCCTGGAAGACCTGGAGAGGAATCTGACCAGTACAGAGTCTCGCAAACAGCAAGTGCTCACTAAAGATGAACTAGTAGTAGTCATACCCTCACCTTCGGCACCTTGGCATGAATAAAAGGTTATATGATTACATGTATTAATATACACTTCACAGCAAGTGATCGTTGCATAGTATCTCAATCAGGCACACCATTTGGCTGTCATTAGTAGTAACAGAAGCGGGTTTGAATTCTTACCTGAACTCTGGCAAAATAATCTCCCCCAAAAGAAACATCAACACTCCTTAGAAAGAGCTTGCTTTTCAGAGCCTTTGAGAAAATCTTATGGACTGAGTCTCATTTGCTCATGTTAAATCCCATTGAGGGACCTTAAGCCAGATCATAAAAGACCCATAACTTCTCTGTTGGAGAAAAACTGGGTTATTGTCCCTGAAAGAGGCTGCACAGATGCCATCCAAATTGTCTAGACTTTTGTTACTATTAGGAAAATTGGAAAATTAGAGAAGGACTTCAGAATGTGTTTTGTGGGGATGAAAGAGGAGGAAAATGAAGGAAAACAGAAAATAGTGTAAGAAAACAACACTCTGATACCAGAAGAGGAAACACCACTCTCTCCCCATAACTCTGGATTTACTACATTAATCTTTTAATACAGAAAAGGATTTCCTGAGACAGATACCAACGTAGATACTATTAGATGTCGGTCATGCTCTGCTTCTACAAAAACAATGCCTGGGAGGTAATGCCAGGAGATGTGGGTTTCCCAGATGCACCTGGGCCGATGGGAGTTGGCGAGGAAGGAAGGTGCAGGGCACTTTCCTTGGCTGTTAGGATTTTGATGCTGGAAGTCTTGTTTCAGGTTCTGTAGGGTGAGGAACTCATCCTGACCCTCTTCTGCCTTTGTTTCATCCTCCTATATTATAATCAATTTTTAGCTTCTCCTTCTTCCTCTGCAATAGAAAAATCTAGAAACCAGACCATGACAGACTGGGGAAACGATAGCCTTTGTCTTTAATTAGGCAGGACGGCAAGGTAACGTCCGCTTTCTGTCTCATTCTAGGAGAGTGTTCAGGATTTCTGGGAATGAATGCAACACCAGAGCTCCACGGTGAGTGAATACACAGACGTTTATTAAAATGTCCAGCCCTGTGGTTTTTTGTTCTGTTTTGTTTTAATGAAAACGAGTCCCCTGGCACAACCCCGCCTAGACACTGCTGTAATTAACTGGGATCTGGGGCACTGGGACTTGGGAAACTTTTTAGCTGCCTTTGGTTTTGTCCACCACCACTCAGAGGGGACACTGGGAAGACGTCGACTCACAAGTACACAGGGGAGGATTTTTGTGGCAGCTTCTTGCAGACCTACTTGTTTAGACAGGAAAATAAATGGCCGGCGTTGAGAGATAAGGTCAGTTATGAGACATATTTTCCAGTCTTACTGATTGTAAGCTAAGAGGAAATATTCCAGAAAAATAGTTTGCTGATTCAAGCAGGGAAGCTTGGGGTGGAAATGGCAGGAGAGGACAAGCAACCACGTGGGCTTGGGAAAGTCACCCGAGCTACTCTGAGCCTCGATTTTCTCATCTGTAAAGCTGACATAATAACTCTTGGCTTTCTTACCTCACCGTGTTGTTATGAGGATGAAACAAGATAAGGTGTGGGAAAGTGCTTTTGAACATTCTAAAGAGCCACCCACAGGCAAGGAGCTATTATACCCGAGCTCCTCCAGAAGCGAAGTCTTTGGAGGCAAATTTTCAAACTCAATCTTTGGGCAGTGGTAGCTCTCACCATGTGGTTCTCTTGCTTTTGCATACCCACGGGAGGAATCAGTTCTCTGCCACCCATAGAAGTCTGGGTTGTGGGAGAAGCCTGGGTGTATGCCTCAGAAGCATGGCCTCAGGGATGCTCTGACTGTGGAACAGAAAGTGGACACGTCACATGAGCTACACACACCTGCTCCCTCCCGGGCAGGAGAGTGACAAGCAGCCAGGAGCACGCACAGGCATGCCACACGCTATTTCCCTCGGCCCAGTAGCTGACACCATCACATTCTACAAAATCAAAAAACAAAGGAGTCCTCACTCCTCCTCTCTGTTCCCTCCCCTTCTTCCTCCCTCCAAGAGAAGAAGTTTCAGGATTAATCAAAATCTCTTTCTCTGTTAGACTTGCTGTTTGGGTGTCAGACTTTCAGACAGCACCACTTTTCCCTCTCCCACTGTCTATGACCCTTCCAAGGTACCCAGGGCCTTGGCATCCATCAGTCATCACATGTCCCTTCTGATGATTAAATTGAACTGCCTAGGAATCATGATGGAGCCTAGAAGACAAAGTTCACTCATTCAACAAATGTTCACTCTGCTCCTACCACGTACCAGGCAAACACTCACTGGTATACAGACACCATCTACTTGCTCATCAAGCCTGCTGATAACTGGATGCTATGTCCCAGCATTCCTGGCAGGTAGATATTGTCATATGACTTACTTCTGGACAATGGCATATGGGTTGAGGTTAAGTACCCAACGTCCAGGCATGGCCCATCAAAACCACTCCCATGTGATTCTCCATTCACTCTTCTACCATCTGCTCATCAGATGCAGACTTGGAAAGAGAGGACAGCCCTAGAGGATGAGAGAACTACAAAATGAAAGGGGCCTAGATTTCTAAGTAACCAGATAGGTTAGCACTGAACACCCACACTGAATTCTCATATAGTCAAGAAATAAAACTTCTGTTGTACTCAGCTACTGAGATGTTTATGGTTCTCTATGACAGAAATTAGCCTACCTTAACCCTACAATTGGGAGTAAAATGGTGAATAAGACATGATCCCTGACCCGATGAAGTTTTCAGTTTAGGGAGTGAGCATTTTATGGGTAATCACAATAGAGTGAGATGACTGTCATGGGATGGGGCAGTGAGAGAGAGAGAGAGAATGAGAATGAGGATGAGAATGAGTTGTGGGCAACTAGTTCAAAGGGAAGGGCTAGTCCAGGAAGGTTACCGGGAGAGAGGGTATCCGGGTCGGGACCATAGGGAGCTGTAGGAGGCACTGGAGAGTTTGGCATACAAGAGAAATTGGAAGACTCTTAGGACTGGGGCCATGATAATAAGTGCAGGGAGGAAGGAGGAGAGATGAAGGCTAGGCTCAGCTGGTCTCAAAGCAGTTCACTTAGATGCTATCACAAGAGCAATAAGAAGCCATAGAAGAATATGAACTAGGAATTGGGCTTTGCAAGATTTCACTCTCCAGGAGTGTAGAGAATGGATTATGGAAGAACGAGATGAGGCAAACATGATTAGTGATTGAAAGCCTCTTCCAGGGCACCAGCGTCATGCCTCAGACTCTTGGGTGTTAACACAGGCCCAGATCCCACCCACCATTACCCCACGCCTTGGCCATTGTTATCTGGGCCACCTTTTCTTTTTCTTTTTTTTTTTTTTCCTTTTATTAAATCATCTATACATAGATCATGAATACATTTATGCTTTTGTGGGATTCAATGTGCTGATTTTCTTGATGGCTCTCTCTCAACAGAGTCACTTCTCCCTGGCCCTGGTGCTCCCCTCCCGCTTCCTGATTTATATCCCTCTTCCTGCCAGCCTGTCCTCCCGGTCCCAGCATGTCTTTCAGCAAGCCCATAGGGAATTATGACACAAAGGAAGAGGCTGTACTATTCTGTCTTACACACGCCATAAACAATGCTCATTAAACAGCCAGCATTATACTAAGAGACAAATGCCTCTGAAAACAAGGACAGGACAGAGAGGTGATTTTTACTACAGCCTTAGCAGGCAGGCACACACAAACAGTTTGTCAGAAAGACAGGCAACAGTTGTGGGGAAGGGCAAACATGCTCACTAGAGAAATATCACTAAAATAGCCAAACCTGCCAAAGCAGCCCAGAAACTTATGAAAAAGGTAAGCAGGGGAGGGGGTTTCGATGTACCAGGAGATCTGGTTCCCCAGCAGGACTCGAGCCCTTCTGCCGCAAAGGAGCAGATGTGGACAGGAGTGAAGGACACTGGGACAGGAGCTAAGAAGAAAAAGATCAAGAAGGGCCTGGGGCAGATTTCTATTTAAAACCCAACCTTAAAAAGGGACAGAGTCTTATTTTTATTCAATCCACGTCCAAACGCAAAGAAATAGCAGTTTATTGCCTACATTTGTCTCTTGCGCTTCTCTGAATGACAATGTGGACAGCAGGGCTACATTTGTCATTCTGCAGTTGAGATGCCAAAGTGTTCAAGGTTGCCCTGGTCTTCATTTCCATCCCCAGACATTACTAATGGAGACTGGGCCACGTTCACCAGCAGGAACGTGCCTCCTAGCAGTACTTTCAGCCTATGAACGTTTCCCCAAGAACAGTGGGAGAAAACCACCCAGCCCTGCTCTCAGTGGTGACCACAAATACACGCCACCTCAAGCTGGGCTCAGAGCCTGCAAACCCTCTCCTTGTCCTTGGTCAGCCCTTGTATCACAGGCTGCCTAGCAGTTCAGAAAACCTGTTTTTCCTTTCCTCCAAGGCCTATAACATAAAACTCTCTCATACTCACTCCTGCACTCTTTCCCCATGTGGTGGCTAAATGGAGAGGACACCACAGACCTAAAACATGGAAGAGACAAAAGTTAGAAAGAACCAGGGTCCCTGAGTCACCATTCGGAGGAGAACCACTGAGGATAGTCACCTGATCAGAATCAGGTAACTGTGTAAAAGAAACAGACTCTCATGATGTTCGGCCACTGTGTTACAGAAGCTGATCTAACATGATTCTCTCTCCCATTCTCTTAAATGAGAATTCCAAACTTTCAAAATTTTTCTCAAGTTTTTTATTTTCGCCCTCCTAATGGGTACAAAGCGGTATCTTATTGTGGTCTGGATTTGCATTGCCTTGATGATTGGTCATAGTGAGCATCTTTTTCATGTGCTTATAGCCACTTTAATATCTTCTTTGGAGTTACATCTATTCAAATCTTTTGCCCATTTAAAAAATCAGGTTATTTGCCTTTTTTTGTTGCGTGTAAGAGTTGTTTATGTATTCTGGATACAAGTCTGTTGTGAGCTGAATTTTGCACTCAAAAGAGATGTGTTGAAATTCTAATTCCCAGTACCAGTGAATGTGGATGTATTTGAAAATAGGGTCTTTGCAGATGTAATCAAGTTAAGGTAATACTGGATTAGGGTGTTTCAATGACTGATATCCTTATCACAAGGCCATATGAAGACATGGGGACTCAGAGACACATAGAAAGGAGAGTGCCACATAAAGGAGAGAGAATAGAGTCATGTGTCTATGAGCCAAGGGACATCAAGGATTACTGGCAACCACCAGAAGCCAAGAGACAGACAAGGAAAAATTCTTCCTAAAACCTTCAGAGAGAGCATGGCCCTATTAATGCCATGATTTTGGACTTCCAGTCTCCTAAACTGTGAAAAAATAACCTGTGTTATCTTAAGCCTATTCAGTTTGTAGCAATTAGTTACTAGGAAACTAATACAATGTCCCTTCTCAGGATTTTTTTCTCCTATTTTGTAGGCTGACTGTTCACTTTCTTGACTGTATCCTTTAAAGGAAAAAAACAAACAAACAAACAAACAACAAAAAAAAGAAAATAGTGACTAATTTTCACATAAATTGGTTTTAATTTTGACCAAAGTATATTACTTAAACATTAATTTTTAACTGAACTTGTTAATATGCTGTTTAGGATATTGTATCCTCATTTATAAGTGATATATGTTTGTAATTTCTCCCTTATAAGAATATATTTTCTCCAATTTTAATATCAGGTGTACCCAGATCAAGTAGAATGATTTTGATGTATTTCTTCTTTTTCTATTGTCTATAAGATTTAGCATGATTTGTTTTTTGAAATTATCTTTTACTTTTTTTATAAATATTATTTTTTATAAATATTAGTTGTCTATTTTTTGTTACTTAAAAAAATAAGTTAACTGATGACTCTATACTGAATCTCAGAGTCAAAGCATTCTATAATAGACATACTCTTATTCAACAATGTGAATGGTACTTTCTTTGCATTATTATTATTACTATCACTTAATATTTCAATATAGCAATTGTCTGATTCCTTTTCTGAATTTATTTATGTTTGTTTATTCTCTACAAGGTTTTTGTTTCTAGTCCTTATCTTAAACATTGTTATTATTATTAAATTTCAAGTCTTTTTAATTTTGTGAAGGCAAAAAAAAAAAATGGAAACCTAATTAACACATGTATATGTAAAAATTAAAATAAATTTTAAAATAATTGGGAAGATAATGAAAAGACAAAATGTGCATTTGAAACAATGAGGATCTACCTTCATAATAAAAAAAGAAGTGTCAAAATGAAATATCAGAGATATTAACTGTCAAACTTACTATTTAAAGAAATCAGACATTTCATACTTAATAACATAAATAATTTATCAAATAACATGAATGTATAAATATTATAAGGTTTAAATAAGCATTTTCACAGAGTTATTTGTATTATTACAGACAGAAAAACCTTTGATTAGTTTCATTCCAAAATATGAGTAAATAGGGAGGAGGGAGGAAGATGGCCAACGAAAGGCAACTTTAGCCAGAGACTCCTGAATAGGAGAGATTCTGGACAGATTTGTCCTCTGAAACTGAAGGAGGGGGAGCTGAGATAGGATAGAAGGTAGACAAGTACATGTCATCTCGGCTGTGGCACCCTGCAACTATGAGAAAGAGGATCCTAGTAAACAAATTCCAGGTACAAAGCCTAGAGCGAGGTTATGAGACCCCTCCCCCAAGTGGTAGGCTTGCTTCTCTGCAAGATAGTAGGGGACAAAAAAATCTCTCATTTTACCCCATGGGTCATAGCCACAAAATGCTGGGCACCCTTCCCTAGAGAGGGCCCACCTATGAGCCTAGGCATAATCCTGCCGAGCATAAAACTGAACAAATACTTTCTCCACAATACTGTACTCTCAGTACACCCTTACCCCCTTGCCTGGTGGTCTGAAAGTCTGCCCCCTGAAGAACCCAGAGTGTGTGGCCCTTTCCTAGGAGGTCTGGGTATTGTACTGATAGAAGTGTGAAAACAGTGTCTCCAGTGAAGGCGGGGGTGGGGGTGGGGGGGAGAGGGTTACAGGGAGCCAGGGACTTTAGGAGAGAGAAATGCATGTGACATTGTGATACAAGGAGTGGTGCAGACCCTGCTCAGACTTTCAAGGGCAGAGCCTCTGATGCCGGTTTAGGACTATCATGGGTAAGTGAGCTCACTCCCATTAGGACTTTCAAAGGTGGAGTCACTGACTACCATTTGGGACTTTAATGGGCAGAGGCTGAACCCTGCTCAGATTATCAAGAGTGGAGCAATTGACACCCAGTTTGGATGTTAAAGGGCAGAGCTGCCAGTGCTCAGCTTGGACATTGAAGGACAGAGCCAGGGGCACCTGGTTTGGACTTTAAAGGGCAGAGCATCTGGTGCCTGGTTATCACTTTCAAGGCCTGGTGGCTGAAGCCTGGTTCAGACTTTTAATGGCAGAGCTGTTGGTGCCCAGTTTGGACATTCAAGGGCTGGGTGCTGATGCCTGGTTTGGACTTTAAAGGGCAGAGCCACTGGCACCCAGTTTGGACTTTCATGGGTGAAACTACTGGTGTTCTGTTTGGACTTTCAAGGGTTAGTCACTGATGCCAGGTTTGGACTCTCAAGGACAGGTAAACTGATGCCCAGTTAGGACTTACAAGGGTGAAGGTACTGATGTCTTTGTTATAACTGTGGCTAGTGATCTTTCCTAAATTCGTGGTCCATTGGAGGGGACAAGGCTCCATCCCCTTGTGTATGCTGGTTAGAACCATCTGTGGATTTCCACTATTGATTAATTGGAGACTCTTTAAATTGTCCTTACTGAGCAGTGATTGTACTTTCCAGGTCAATCTGTTTAGAATTCTAGACATTCGGCTGTGCACCTGGGGGCTTTCTGAGGTTGAGTGGTGGTTGCTTAAAAGTGAAAAAGGACTAAGCAGGTCTTCAGAGTCTCAGGCTACAGCTTTGAAAGGGACCTTTGTAAGGCTGTAGGGGAAAACCCACAGTCACAAGCCCCAGCTCATTGGTTAATGGTGGATTAACTCTACTTCCTGGGGCCCCCAATCCAATCTTACCTGACCACTTTAAATAGCCAAACTGCAAAAAATACTCATGAGTCAGAACCAGAGGAAGAACTCTGGCAACATGAGTAATCAGACTAGATCATCTCCCACAAGGAATGACAAAGGAGATAAAGGTGATAAAAGAGAAGATGCCATTCATAGACAAATGGCTGAAATTTCAGAAATTGATTTCAGAATATAGATGGCAAATAAGATGGATAGAATGGAAGAAAAGTTGGAAATAGAAATGTAAAGAGTAGTTCAAAAGTTGTCTCAAGAAATCAATGAATCCAAAGACAAAATATCCAAGGATGTGGACATAATGAGAAAAGAAATAGTAGAGCTCAAGGAAAATAGAAAGTTATTCAAGAAACTTCATAATATGGAAGAATCCTCAGTAATACAGTGGAGCAGGCAGAAGAAATAACCTCTGAAGTTGAAGAAAAACCTTTTCAACACTCCCAAATGCTCAAAGAGGCAGAGAAGTGGAGAGCAAACACTGATCATACCCTGAGAGAGTTGTGGGACCACTCCAAAAGAGCAAACATTCATCTTATAGGAATTCCTAAAGGAGAAGAGGATGGTCCTAAAGGGACAGATGCTCTACTCCAAGATATAATGGAGGAGACTTTCCCAAGCATGGCAAAGGATACAGAAATTCATATAGTAGACTGTTTCAGAACCCTAGCAAGACTCAATACAAATAAAACATCTCCTAGACACATTGTAATTAACTTTGTTACAGTTAATATGAAGAAGAAAATTCTACAAGCAACCAGATGTAAGAAAAGCACTACCTACAAAGGGAGAAATATTAAAATGACTGCAGATCTCTCAGCTGAAACCTTTCAAGCCAGAAGAGAATGGTCATCGACCTTGAATCTACTAAAACAAAACAACTTTCAGCCCAGGATTCTGTATCCAGCTAAACTGAGTTTCATTTGTGTTGGAGAAATAAATAATTCACTGACATACACATGTTGAGGAAATTTGCCATAACTAAACCAGCTCTCCAGGATATTCTCAGACTCATTTTCCATAATGACAAGCACAGTGGTCTACTACCAAAGTAAACTCACCCAGAAATTAGTGAACAAAACCTAACTCCCACAATGGTGAAAGGACTAAAAATATCCACTGGATATTTGAAAAGCACGATGCCTAAAGCATTACCATATCTACCAATCCCCTCAATTAATGTTAATGGCTTAAATTGCCCTCTAAAGGGATGCAGACTGGCTGACTACATAAAAAAACTCAGGCCAGTATCTGTTGCATACAAGAGTATTATCTTAATTTAAAAGATAAAAAATAACTCAGGGTGAAGGGACAGCCATCTGTAATACAGGCAAACTGAAATCATAAAAAAAGCAGGCAGTACGACTCTATTTGCAAATACAATAGATTTTAAACCAACAAAGATAAGGAAAGATATGGATGAACACTACTTATTTGTTAAGGAAAGCACTCAACAAGAAGATATTTCAATATTTAACATTTATACACTCTAGCAGAATGCTCCTCAATTTATGAAGCAAACCATAACAGATATGAACAATTTGATATTTTCCAGCACTATAATAGCTGGAGATATTAACACACCTTTGGCCATTCTGGATAGATCCTCCAAGAAGACACTAAACAAAGAAACAAAGATGTAAATTTGACCCTAGAAAAAAATAGACTTAACAGACATCTACAGAACATTTCATCCTAACAAAACTGAATATACATTCTTCTCATCAGCCCATAGATCATCCTCCAAATTGATTACATCTTAGGACACAAGTCTCACCTCAGCAAATCTAAAGTAATAGAAATTTTTCCTTGTATCTTCTCAGACCCTCAAGGAATAAAAGTTGAACTCAACAACAACAGGAATTTTCATACTAAAATGAAGCCATGGAAACTAAACAACCTTATGCTGAATGATAGCTGGGTCAAAGACAAGGTTAAGAAGGAAACCACTAAATTTTTAGAAATGGCAAAAATGATAATGAAGACACAAATTATCAAAACCTATGGGATACTACAAAGCCAGTCCTAAGAGGGAAATTTATAGCATTGTAATTATTCATCAAGAAAACAAAGAGAGGAAGTCAACACTTAATGAGTCATCTCAAGCAACTGGAAAAGGAAGAACATTTCAATCCTAAACCCAGCAGAAGCAAATAAATAACTAAAATTAGAGCATATTTAAAAGAAATGGAAAACAACAGAATCATTAAGAAAATCAATAAAACAAAAAGTTGGTTTTTTGCAGAGTAACAAAATTGATAAAGCTTTGGCTAACCTAACCAGAAATATAAAAGTGAAATCTCTAATATCATCAATCAGAAATGATAAAGGAGAAGTAACAACAGACACATCAGAAATTCAAAACATCCTCTATGATTACTACAAAAAACTCTATTCTCATAAATATGAAAATCTGAAGGAAATGTGCCAATACCTGGAAGCATGCCACCTTCCTAGACTCAGCCATAAAGCTTAAGATATTTTTAATAGACCTCTATCAAGCAATAAAATTGCACCAACTATACAGAATCTCCCCAAAAAAGAAAAGTCCAGGACCAAATGGCTTCACATCAGAATTCTACCAAACCTTTAAAGAGGAAGTGGTACCTATATTATATGACCATTTCAAAAATAGAAAAAGGACTACTCCCCCAAACATTCTATGAATATCACCCTTATCCCTAAAGCAGGAAAGGACCCAAGAAATAAAGAAAACTATAGACCAATATCATTAATGAATATTGATGCAAAAATACTCAATAAGATCCTAGAAAACAGAATTCAACAACACATCAAAAAATATATACAACATGATCAAATTGGTATTATCCCAGGGTCTCAAGGTTGTTTCAACATATATAAATCTATCAATATAATACATCACATAAATAAGCTAAAAAACAAAGACCATATGATTCTCTCAATTGATGCAGATAAACTTTTTATAATATCCAGAATCCTTTCATGATCATAACACTTCAGAAAGTAGGCTCATATGGATCATTTCTTAAACTGAAAGAAGCCATCTACAGCAAACCCACAGCCAATATAATATTGAATGGATTAAAATTGAAAACATTTTCACTCAGATCTGGAACTAGAACAGGATTCCCTTTGTCTCCACTGCTTTTCAACACAGTAATGAAAGTCTTAGCCATTGCAATCAGGCAAGAGAAGGTGATCAAGAGTATCCAGATGGGGTCAGAAGAGATCAAACTGTCACTCTTTGCAGGTGACATGATTTTATACCTGGAAAACCCCAGGGACTCAACAACAAAACTCTTAGAAGCGATTAAGGAATTCAGCAGCATCTCAGGATACAAAACCAATACTTACAAATCAGTAGTTTTTATATATACCAACAATAGTCAAGCTGAAAATATAGTCAAGAGCTCTATTCCTTCTACAGTAATGCCAAATAAGATGAAATATCTGTGAATTTATCTAACAAAGGATATAAAATATCTTTATAAAGAGAATTACAAAACTCTGAGAAAATAAATAACAGAAGATGTTAACAAATGGAAAAACATACCATGCTCGTGGCTGGAAAGAATCAACATTGTTAAAATGTCCATACTACCCAAAGCAATCTACAGATTTAATGCAACCATTATTAAAGCACCATCATCATACTTGGAAGAGTTCAAAAAATAGTAGTTCATTTTAGATGGAATCAGAAAAAAACCTCAAATAGCCAGTACATTACTCAGAATATGATCAGAAGGCATCACATTACCAGACTTCAGGCTATACTATAAATCTATAGTGATCAAAACAGCATGGTTCTGGCACAAAAATGAAGAAATAGATATATGGAACACAATAGAGAACCAAGAGATGAACCCAGCCACTTATTGCCATTTGATCTTTGATAAGCCTATCAAATGCATTAATTGGGGGGAAGATTCCCTATTTTAAAAATGGTGCTGGGTCAATTAACTGGGGAGCCATAGTAGACTGAAACTTAGACCCTCACCTTTTACCACTAACAAAAATCTATTCTCACAGCATAATAGATTTAAACTTAAGACAGGAAACTATTAAAATATTAGAAGATAATGCAGGGAAAACTCTTGAGGAAATTGGCCTGGGAGAATATTTTATGAGTAGAGCCCTCCTAGCAATTGAAGCAACACCAAAAATATACGACTGAGATCTGATCAAACTAAAAATCTTCTGCATGGCCAAGAGCATAGTAAGTAAAGCAAGCAGACAGCCCTCAGAATGTGAGAAGATATTTGCAGGTTATGTTTCTGACAAGGGTCTGATAACTAGGATCCACAGAGAACTCAAACTAAAAATCAATAAGAAAAGAACTAATAACCCTATTTCCTTGTGGGCAAGAGACTTGAACAGAAGCTTCCCTCAAGAAGACAGGCACATGACCTATAAACACATGAAAAAATGCTCATCAATTTTAATAATCAGAAATGCAAATCAAAACTACTTTGTGAAAGGTTCTGGACCCAAGGATAAAATCATTCTGAGATGCAAGATGAAAGGAAAATGGAGATCCAATTCATGTGATTAAAGTGGCTTTTATTCCACCTGGAGTGCAGGTGGAGTGAGATTCCAAACTAGGGAGAAATTCACAGGAGAGCTATGGTGGACAGGGATTTAAAGGGTTAGGGCAGCCAGGATTGGTGGCATTCTTATTTCCTGGGAGGGAAATGAGTCTGACCCTTCCTGGGCAGGCCATGAACTTGACCCTGCCTGGGTGGAGCAAGTTTATTTGGGCAGGTACACTTGATTCTATTATACCAGCCTCTTTAGCTTATTGTAAGGAAGTAGGGTGATGGGCATGGCTTCTTTTGACTGCTTCTTGTGGGGGGAGGGGTTGCATGGGCTGCCTGTAAAAAAAAGAATGGGAGGGAGAGAGGAATGTTATTTACAGGAATTCTTTTTTTTTTTTTTTTTCCAGTTTGAGGTGATTAGTATTTAGTAGGTGGTGATACGAGCAGTTTTCAGGTGATTGTTCAATAAATCAAGAAATGAAGCAAGGAATTGCTGATCTGTAACTGAGAATTAGAAGGATTATAATTAGTGATTTTATTATCAATTGATATTGCTGGGTAAGGGAGAAAAGCCAGAATGGATAGGAGGGATAGCCAGAAGGAAAAAAAGAAGAAAGAAGAAAATTGAGGTTTTTTTAGGGAGAAAGTCTTGGAAGGTGCCCTGTAGCCACAGATTTTTAGAGGCTCTAAAGAGGCTGTTCCAACTTTGAACACGTAAGAGTAGCCAAGAATCCTGAGAAAAGTTATAGGAAAAAGAAAAAAATTGGGGAGGAATGTTACACATTTATTAGAAAGTGGATTCTTCGGGGATCCTGGTGAGTTTAAGGTGGTGGGGGACAGTACTTGCGACTTCCAGTGACTTCTTCAGTGTTGGAAGTTTTTATATAGGACACGGTTTTATTTGGGATAGGTGAATTCCAAATGGGGGTTCCACAAGGTGAATGTCTGTGAGAGATTTGAGGAAAACTTGTTGTCCTGCCAATTGATCTGTGACTTTTTCTGCTAAGGGTTGGGGTAAAAACTGATTGTTTTCCTAAGTTCTAGTTTCCTGGAGGATGGGAAAATAGTTTCTTATAATAGAGTGTGGGGGAGGGCTGGGGCCTAGAATAATGGTTCTGCCATACATTATTTCAAAAGGGCTATAAAAGGGGTTTGCAAGGGGTAGAGAAAATGCATAGTAAGGCAATGGGCAGGAGCTCTGTCTTGGTAATGGAGTGAGCAGTGGGCTTAAAAGAACTGCTATCAGTAAACCAGGTGTCCTCAGGATTAGGTAAGGGAAAAAGAGAAATATTTGGAAAAGGGTGTAGTGGTACAATAGAATTTACAGAGAGATCAGATTGAGAGAATGGAGGGATTGTTGGGGAGGGGTTGGAGAGGAGCAGGATAAGTAGTGAGAGGTGGGAACCAGCGGGAATCATCAAGGTTGCTTGCAATTTTGAGAGAGTATCTCCACCTAGTAGGGGAACATTACATGAGGGAAGAATAAGGAATGAATTGGAGAAAGAGTGTCCAGAAAGTGTGCACCATAGAGGTGGAGTAACATGGGTGTGGATTACATTATCATTAATATCCATCATAGAGATCTGTTTGTTCCAAAGGACCTTTATAAGATGGCAGCATGGAAGAGGTTGCTATCATGTTTGTATAAGGGTTTGAACACAAAATTAAGAAAATGCCATGAAGGCTATGTTAACCAGTTTGGTGAAAATATTTCAGACTGTATATGGAAGCAGCACGTTGTACCTCATGATTGCATTATTGTACACAGCTATGATTTAATTAAAAAAAAAAAAAAAGAAATTTGCTTACCTTCCACTAGCAAATTTCTCTGGAGTTTCGACTTTGTAATTATCCAGGAGACACTCTGAATGTCCAGGAACCATGAATCTTCAATAGCTAGGCCCAGAAGGTCAGGAAATTCAGGCACATTTTGGGTGCATCCGTGAACCAGGTCCCCAGGAGAACATGGACAGAATTTTGCCTCATTCTGGGAATGTCTGCAAACCAAATTCTCAGAAGAACTTGGTTTGTTAAACTTCCAGTGAGGCCTTCTGCACGTTAGACACAGTTTATGGGGCGGGTTTTACTTTGGGAATAGTTTTGCCCAGTGACCTGGCCTGCCGCATTTAAAACACAGTTCCAAGGGAATTTTGTTTTTTTAGAGTACCCTGAGGAATTCTGAGAAACTTCCAGGTTTTGCCTAATTGCAGAAGCCAATAACTGGAATCTTGAGAACCGCTGACTTTTGAAAGTGTCCTCACAATTGATAAAAACTTTAAAAGCCTGGGTGGCGCCTGTAACTCAAGCAGCTAAGGTGCCAGCCACATACACCGGAGCTGGAGGGTTCAAATCTGGCCCAGGCCTGCCAAACAATGACAACTACAACCAAAAAATAGCCGGGCATTGTGATGGGTGCCTGTAGTCCCAGCTACTTGGGAGGCTGAGGCGGGAGAATCACTTAAGCCCAGGAGTTGGAGGTTGCTGTGAGCTGTGACGTCATGGTACTCTACCCTGGGTGATATATTAATGCTATTTCTTATTAAAAAAAAAAAAAAAAAAGTCAGGTTAATAAGATCTTGTTGAGGAGGAGTTTGGGGGCCTTGGGGAGATTTTTTGAGTTTTTTTCCGGATGTCAGGTGCAGACTGAGAGATAAAATACATGTTAACAATGAGTCTGCCTCGTAGCTCTCCGGGAATAGGGTAGTACACTGCTGGAGAGCTTCATTAAGATGAGCTAAAAACCTGGCAGGATTTTAATCCCATTTTGGGGTAATTTCTTTTAACTTATCATAACTGATGATTTTATGGGCTGCTTTCTTTAGCCCCTCTAAGAGACACTAGACCATGTGGTTACAGAGGCGGACTCTAGTAGCATCAGTTTGGTAATTCCAATTGGAATCCCCTTGTGAAATAGCCCTAGTGCCTTCTGGCAGATTTTGATCTATTCTGCAGAGGTCTTCAGCATAAATTTGGGCTTGAGTCCAGACTTGCTCTCTTCCTCTGAAGTTAGAGTGGAAGTAAGGGTAATATATAAATCATGCCAGGTTAAATCATATGACTGAGTTAGACATCTAAATTCTTGATAGTATTTTTGGGGGATCCATAGAGAATGAGATTAATATTTGATTTCTGTGGGAGAGGTCTAAGAGAGAAAATGGGACATGAACCCTGGCAGTGCCTTCCGTTCCCTCAACCTCTTGTAGGGGGTATAGAGGCTGTAATATTTTGGAAGTGGGGGGTGCAAAGGCGTGGTCAGACCTAGCATGAGGTGGGGAAACTGGGTCTGGCACATTGTTTCATTCCAGGTTGGCCATTTTTTTTTCTTTTTATCGAGTGCTGGGGAATTGGAGAAGGGGGAAAGGGGTGGAAGTTGGAGACAGAGGAGGAGGGGTGAATGTTTGCCTGTAGGGAGGAAGTAGAGGAGGGTGGTTATTCAGAGTTATTTGAGCAAGGAGAATTTGAGAGGGTTCACAGGATGAATACAGGGAAGGAATATTTTGGAGTGTAAGAAATGAATGGATGTAAGGAATCTCTGACCATTTGGTTAATTTGTGACAGTAATTTTTGAGATTAGTGAGAATTGAGATATCGAAGGTGCCATGTTTAGGCCAATGTGAACCATTGCAAGTTGGTATGTAGGCCAAGTAGTATTACATAGAAAAATGAGGCGTTTAGGTTTTAGGTCAGAGTAAAGATGTAGAGGTTTGAGGTTAGTTAGAAGACAGCTCAAAGGTGAAGAAGGAGGAATCTGTGACTGAGTGGTGCCCATAGTAAAAACTGGAGGAAGAAAGCAAATGAGATTAAAGCTAACACCAGGAGGATATTTGAGGAAAATAAAGGGAATTTAAGGACTGATAAAACCACCCAGACTGCAATAAAACGACCAAGACTGCAACCAGAGAGGAAACCCTCTGCTTTTGGTTGTCAGCCGAATCTAGGCCTCCAGAAAGATTCTAGATGAGTGAACCTGGTTCACTGGACAAAATTACTGAAAACAATCCAAACCCACAGTAGAGTTGGTGAGGCTGGTGTTGGGAGATTAACTGGACTCTCCACTTATGACTTTGGTCAAAAGAGGGCAGTATCTCTGTACATGACCTTAAACAGCTGGAGGGAACTGGGCCCACAGCAGGGACCAGGGGCTAAGATGGGGAGAGGGAAATTCAGCCTGTACTTGTGAGTAAAAGGAGTTGAGAGATCATATAAAAATACGTTAAGAGCACGAAAAGAGGTGGGAGGAGGAAAGAAGTGCAGAAAAAGTTTTTTTGATAAGAGCTCACCTCATTACAAAGTAGATGAATGTTAGGCCAGGTCAGAGTGCACGGTACTCTTTGTCTTGTGGGAATAAGGGTTCATTTGGTCAGGTTCAGTGTGGTATATTTTCAGCCCCCCAAAGGGGCTTTTCCCCAATCTGGGGTTTCAGCACCAAATGAAAGGTTTTGGACTCAAGGATAAAATCATTCTGAGATGCAAGATGAAAGGAAAATGGAGATCCACTTCATGTGATTAAAGTGGCTTTTATTCCACCAGGAGTGCAGTTGGGGCGAGATTCCAGACTAGGGAGAAATTCACACGTGACTATGGTGGACAGGGATTTAAAGGGTTAGAGCAGCCAGAATTGGTGGCATTACTATTTCCTGGTAGGGACAAGACCCTGACTCTTCCTGGGCAGGTTATGAACCTGACCCTTCCTGGGCAGGCCATGAACCTGACCCTTCCCGGTTGGGGCAAGTTTACTTGGGCAGGTACACTTTTTTCTATCATTTTTTTTTTTTTTTTTTTTTTTTTTTTTTTTATTGTGGAGAAGGGGCAGGGAAAGAAGGCGGGGGAAGAGGTGAGTGGACAGGGTCGGGCCAGTGGCATGGTACCACATTGGCTGTATCTAGGTAGAGGCAGTTTCAGGCCGGGCCTTGCTGAGTCGTTGCTACGCGGAAGTAGCTCGATGGATCTGCTTCTAGTCAGGCTCGGGAAGTTGCACTAGG